>OZJO01024369.1:0-28011 GCA_900406225.1 Acrobeloides nanus | reverse complement strand
TCCAACATTCGATTTCATAAAAACTCATTTTTTACCAACTATAATTGGTTGAGGAAAGTTTTCCCTATAGTTTTTCGCTTTTTGATCGATAATGTTTTCATATCTCATGCTACCCCTCCCCCGACTCTTATGTTACTCCACTCCCAATATGGAAACGGACTATGGGTTTTGATATTCCGTTTTCGTTTTTCCACATTTTTATGGAAAACGGAAATTTTGTTTAAAAAACAGAAATTTTCCAAAAAAGTACATGTAAAAATACCGAAATTTTCCATTTTCTATTTTCCGTTTTCCGAGTTCAGCAACAGGTCACTGGTTGTAAAGGTCGCTCCACTTTAGTGTCCAAAACGACAATCTTCTTGAGCAAAAAGTCATAAAACCCTTAATCAGAGTCTGGGAAAAAACTATCAATTTTTTTATGATCATTTGGATCTCGTAATAAAAAAATAATTACAAATGTATTTTTGATATCGATCTTTTTTAGGAGGTCAACAAAAAGAGAAATTTTTGAATTGTTATGTTTAGAGACCGCCATTTTTTTAAAAATGACCTCAAAAATGGGGTACAGGTGACTCTCTAAATTTTTCGATTTTTTTGTTGCTAAAATAGTTTTTAGTGTTGTCCTGCACAACTATAACCAAATTTTTTATGAAAATCGACAAACTTAGGGTACCCTTTTGATCCTTACAAAATCGATACTTTTCTATTGAAAACAGTAAAAATTAACATTAAAATTGAAATATCTCGCAATTCTGGAGTCCTAAGGCTGCGCGGTAAATGTCTCGACCAGCTATTCGCGACGTTAAATCAATTCGAGACATTTAACGTCTCGACTTAGTTATATTTCGTCGAATTCGAGACTCAGGTCGAGACAATTGACGTCTCGACCTGAGTCTCGAATTCGAAGTCGAGACATTTAACGTCTCGAACAAGTCGAGACTCAAGTCAAGACTCAATTCGAGACATTTAACGTCTCGACTTATTGTAAATTCGAGACATTTAACGCCGCATTTAACGTCGCGAATCGAGACATTTACCGTGCAGCCTAACCAGGGTTGGAAATAGAATTATCCAGATCCGGGAAATTGGACAAATCCAGATTTCTCCGGGTAATTCCGGGGCAATTTGGGGAAATCTTTTTCCCCTTTGGTTTGAAAAGACGTTTCTCCATTTCCAAGCCTCAGTGGTGCAGTAACAAAGCTGCGTCTTCGTGACCACAAGGTCACGGGTTCGAATCCCACTTGGAGCCATTTTTTTCGAACCCGTGACCTTGTGGCCATGAAGCCGCTGCTTTGTCACTGCACCACCGAGGCTTGAAAATGGAGAAACATCTTTTAACCAAGTAATTATGGGGAAAAATAATTCCCCCGGGGAAATCTCAACTCTAGTCCTAACCATTCACCATGGTTTGTGTAGTCGTAACTTTTTTTTTGCAAAACGGTTCGCCGTGTTGCTGATGACTACATATCAACTGGTAAAGATTTCAAATCCATAGCCTAGTGGTCTCAGGCGCTCGGCACCAACTGAAGGCAGCGGGTTCGAATCCATGAGGTCGATTTTTAAAAAATGCACTCCGAATGAGTTGAAAATTTTTGCATATGGGTTTTTCCAGTTGATTCGTCTGACAAAGATTTCATTCTTTGCCAGATGAAAATTTTACCAGTTGATATTTTCCCGTTGCGAATACCACACTTACGGATCAAATTTGAATTTTTTTGAAAAATAATCGCGAAACTTGTTTTTATGGTAAATTTAACAAAACGAAACCCAAAAATGAATTGGTAGTTGAGAACTTAAGGGAACAAGAAAGAAGTGTAAATCGTACTGAAAAGAGAATATGGCTGTGTCTTACTGAGATTACGTGCATTGCCGGACCTTGAAAAAACGCTGCCTGATATATGAATCTTCTCAACTAGAGACCGGCACACACATTAGATGAATAGAAATGGAACGCCTGTATCACGAGACTTTGTCATCTTTTGTTAACAAATGATTTAAAAAAATTTTTATTTCGATTCTTAGAAGTAAAACATCACGAACTTGGTTTCCTAGATTTTGACAAAAAGTACCAAACAATGTTTGTTATAGTCTGTTTCACCGGGAGTTCAAAAAAACCTCCAGACTGATGGCCTAGTGGTTTAAAGGGGGGGGTGCATTTTGCAACCATTTGGGAGAAAAAAAAATTTTGAAAAAATTTTGCTGTAAAAATGACCCTACTACCCCTAATTTTATGCGAAAAATCGATTGCGCGCATTCCCGAAGCATGAAAACGCTTCCTTGACCCTGAAAACTTTAAAAATTTTTCAAAAAAACCGAAAATTTTGACTTCTCGTCAGTTTTCTTAGGAGACTACTATTTAAAAAATCGAAAAACCAGAAAATGGCTCTATAGAATTGTGCGCTGAGTCGAGAGGAATCGATTGAGGGGTCGACCATTGAAAACGGATGTGTTCATGACGCTCTACACCCTTTTGAAGATGGGGTATTTTTTCCCCCAAATGGTCGCAAAATGCGCAAAAATATATATTCTTCCTTATAAGCAAAATTTGTAATCTTTAACTAACTGCATCGGTGGTGCAGTGGATACGCTGCACCAACGAAGTCTTTTTGGCTGGGTTTCGAGTCCCACTGCCGTCCAATTTTTTTTGCTTTTTCCAATTTCTTTTCAATTCTTTTTATGAAATTTTATCATCAAAAAATAAATATGCTGCTCCAAGCAGCCTACTTTTCAACTTTTAAAGTTGAAAAGTAGGAATTTTGTGTATTGTAACGAAAACATGAATAATTTCAAACGCAATTTTCTCGAAAACTATAACGATTCAGAATTTACAGTAAAAACAAAAAATACTCAATTTTTCATGAACCTTCCGAATATGGCAACTTTTTCCCCACTGAACTGATCCTTTAAACTTATGTTGGTTGTGGTGTAACTCAAAATTTTTTATAAACTTTTCCATGAGGATTAATCATTAGCCGTTGGCTATAATGTGCTGCAATAAAAACACGTTAATCTTCTCGTTATTGAATTTCCAGTGGACAATCTTTTTTTCGTTTACGAGGTGCAATTTTCTCACTTGGAATCGGTGGGAAAGTCGATGAGATGATAATGAAAGGAAAGAGGCTTTGAAAAGATGGCAGAGACTGTTTATGCAAAAATAAATTGTGTCAGTGTGAATGCGTGGGAAAGTCGCATTGAAGGAATGCCTGGGAACGAAGCGACGAAAAGCGAATACAGTCATTATGGAAAGACATATACCTTCTTCTTCTCAGTTGGCCCCCCGAGCAGGAGATACGGAAGAACGGCACATCTCCAGTACGAACGGACAATGCGCACAGGGCCATTTTTCTCATCGGGCCGTTGTCGTCGGTCTTCATCTTTATTTTTGACTTTGATGCAGCTCGATGTGAGGTTGTTGTTTTCTTGACTTGTTGTATTTTGTGTTATAACAGAATACAACACCGTGTGTTATTTGTGTTATAACACAACATTGTGTGTTATCCTTAAAGGGCCAGTCCAGTAATTTACAACCATATGAAAAATGATATATTCGGAAAGATCATAAAAAATGAAGCATTTTTTGTTTTACGGCATGTTCTGAATCGTTGTAGTTTTCGAGATAATTGCGTTTAAAATTATTCATACTTTTCGTTGTAATACACAAACTTTTTTGAATTTTTTGCGGAAAAATCGATTTTTGCATCAGTTTTTTAAATTTTCAGAAAATGAATTTTGTAGCAATTTTATAGCTAAATGAGACGAAAAAAACGACACCAAAATTATCCAATTTAAACATTGTTTTGGGTTATTGAAACGAAAACATGAATCAGGGTTTTCGTTTCAATAACCCAAAACAATGTTCAAATTGGATAATTTTGGTGTCATTTTGTTCGTCTCATTTAGCTATAAAATTGCTACAAAATTCATTTTATGAAAATTTAAAAAACTGATGCAAAAATCGATTTTTCCGCAAAAAATTCAAAAAAGTTTGTGTATTACAACGAAAAGTATGAATAATTTCAAACGCAATTATCTCGAAAACTACAACGATTCAGAACATGCCGTAAAAGCAAAAAATGCTCCATTTTTCATGATCTTTCCGAATATATCATTTTTCATATGGTTATAAATTACTGGACTGATCCTTTAAACAATAAACGCACTATGTGTGTCTGTGCTATCTCTATCGCCTTAAGTCCAATTCCGTCATGGCCTATACCAATCGATAGGGTTCGGTGAGAGAAGAAAAATGACACCAAAATCATGAGAGTACTCTTCAAAATAATTTTTTAGCCCCTTACCATTCGGGATGCTCCAGGGCATAGATGGATAGGGGGTCGTAACACCCCCTCGGGGTCTAAAGGAAATTTTTTATCTTTCGGCCCATGTGCAGGGAAAGAAAAAGCGTTATGTTTTTAGACCAAAATATGTTATTTTCGCGTCGATATGCAGCTTTTCTTGAATTTCCGAAGAGGCAAAAATCGCATTTTTGCACTTTTCGCTTCAATACACAATACGCTTTTCCTGAATCAGGGAAGCGTTTTTTCGGGTCGAACATGTCAAATTCGGATTCTCCGCATGTTTTTATCGTTAGAAGGGTTGTTTCCAAAAAAATTTTCACGTGGGTGGCCCCCCCCCCCCATGATGTGTAGTAGCTCTAGATTTTTTTCAAATTGGCTAATTTTTTTGCCTACTTTTCGACTATTTTCTCAATTTGTCAACTTACCGACCCACATTCTACGTCCCCCCCCCCCAACCCCGANCTCACCCCTCCCAACCCCGACCCACAATCCTCCCTTGACCCCGACTCACAACCCCCCCCCCCAGGTGAAAAAACTGGGGTCTGCCCATGTATGGTTAGTAGTTGCTGCAACTTCTTTTTTCATGTTTTATGTGTGTGTTGTGTTAGTAGTTGCTGCAACTTTTTTTTCAAGTTTCGATCGCTGTGCATCTTTTCATGTTATGTTATACAAGTCTCTTGATATAAAATCCCATGTGATCTCTTTCAAATGAGTTGAGTATAATGAAACGAAAATTTCTATACGATATTTTAAGTAGATTTTCTACTATTGAAGCGATATCTTTCTTTACTCAACACATACATAACACTTCGTGATATGATGTTTGAAATCTCAACAAGTATCTTAATTTTTTACTACATTTTTAGTTAACTTTTTCATTTGCAAACTGGTTCAAGTCTTTCTTTCGGAGATGAAATAATCATTTTTCTTACCAATATTTCCAATAGTGCCAAATTTTCTTTCAATGTGGTCAAATACTCAAAACTTTTTGATTACTTCTTCTGGAGACCATCCAGCCGCTTTGTTACAACGAGTAAGGATTTACAAAATTCAACCCGGTTAAAGGACCAATCGAATCGGAAAAAAACTCTATCTAAAAATTCATTAAAAAAATGGAGCATTTTTTGCTTTTACGGCATGTTCTGAATCGTTGTAGTTTTCGAGGAAATTGCGTTTGAAAATTTGAATTTGCGTACAAGCTCTTCGTTGTAATACACAAACTTTTTTGAATTTTTAATCGATTGTTGCATCGATTTTCAACTTTCATGTAGCAATTGTTTATAGCTAAATGAGACGAACAAAATGACACCAAGATTATCTAATTTGAAAATTGTTTTGGGTTATTGAAACGAAAATTTTGATTCATGTTTTCGTTTCAATAACCCAAAACAATGTTCAAAGTGGATAATTTTGGTGTCATTTTGTTCGTCTCATTTAGCTATAAACAATTGCTACATGAAAGTTTTAAAAAATCGATGCAAAAATCGATTTTTTCGCAAAAAATTCAAAAAAGTTTGTGTATTACAACGAAAACATGTACACTAAAATTCAAAATTTTAAACAAAATTTTCTCGAAAATTATAACGATTTAGAATTTATTGTAAAAACAAAAAATGCTCCATTTTTCATGAATTTTCCGAATATATAATTTTTACATGGAGTTTTTTTCCGAGTCGACTGGTCCTTTTTAAACCATTGGCAAAATACTAACGCTAAAATATTTTTTTAAAGCTTCTTCCATCTTCGTCAAACTTACCTTCTTTCCCTACACAAACTTATTTGGAAGCTTTAACACAACATGCTTCAACAAATTCTGTGCTTGAACTGGGTGCTTCGCTTGCACATCTACGTGACCAAATTGCAATATCTAACGCTCAGGTGTGTACCGATCGATTCCCTGACCCTGAATCAGGAAATCGGAGTGTGTGTATTGAAACGAAAATCGAAAATTTTAAGATTTTCTGTGGGTAAATTATACGGGGAATCGATTTCGTGCAAAACGCTTTCCTGACCCTGATTCAGAGAAATGAATACATGTTCAATTTTTGCTTCAATATCCACTCTTATTTCCCTGAATCAGGGTCAAGGAAGCATTTTGAAGATTCGGGAATGCGCGCAATCGATTCCCCGCATAAAATTACCCCCAGAAAATCTAAAATTTTCGATTTTCGCTTCAATACACACAATCCGATTCCCTGATTCAGGGTCGAAAAAGCATGAAAAAAATGAAAAAGCCAAAATTTCGGTTTTTTTTCGATGCACCCTGTAGTAAGCAATCTAATAATACAAAATTTTAGTTGCAACAAGAAGCACAAAAGCAGAATATGCCTTCAACTACAAACACAAATGCCTTGACTTTAACTTCTTTGGATAGCCAAGCCTCAATTACGGTGCCAAAATCCACGGTTGGTGGTGAATCTCACTTCGTCAACGGTGCTAAACGTATGAAGCTCTCGCCTTCTTCAATAACGTTAATCAATGAAACTAACACTTCTTCAAACAATGCAATCGGATCTTCGTCAAAGGGTAATGAACTTCTAAGAGTGATCATCTTTTGTTGGTCACATGCTCTCGGGTTTCTTATAAAAATTTAAAAAAAGTGTTTTCTTCAATTTCACCCCCCCCCCATGCATGAGTCCAGGAAAAAGCAGTCAACTGTTTCTGGGGGTTTTCGACCCGCTGAATCGATTCCCGGTGTTATTCTTCGGTTTTGAGTGCAGGAAGAGGTGTACTGGCCACACAGGCCGGTATTTCTAATTATAGGGGTCTAGGGAGTCAGGGAAAATTCGAAATCTTCCAATTCCACCAGGAATTGATTCCCCATTCAAAAAAATCAATAGGATGAAGTAAGAGATGTTCTCGCTTCAAATTAGGAGAGATAAATCGATTTTTCCCTATAAGTAAAATCCTGGGTATAGACTCGAATGAAACGAAAAGGATGAAACTATACAAATGAAACGACATAATGGAAAAAACCAATAAAAATTTTTATTGATTTTTTCCATTATGTCGTTCATAGGTCAGCAAGAGGGGAGTCTCCCCCTGACTTACGCACTCATGGGCCCAAAATTTAGGGGGGACCACCTCATTTCTGTACTAATGGCGATTTCCATTTTTTCGAAATCCGAAACCTTTAAATGTAAACTTCAGGGTTTTCGTGTCAATATTCAGGCAAATTCAAACCCGAAATTTTTTGGGTCGAGATTCGAAATCAAAATTCGGACTTCGACACATCACTAGACGCACGTACCAATGGACAAGGGAATGGGGCTTTAATAGAGGTTGGCGCAAGTGTATTTTTTGAGATCCAGGAATTTCGTTCTAAAAATTACACCTCTAATGGTAATTTATGCGGGAGATCGATTGCGCGCATTCCTGAATCTTCAAAATGCTTCCTGACCCTGATTCAGGAAAAAATGGGCTTTTGAAGCGAAAATGGTTATTTGTCTCGTTTTTTTTAATGGAAATCACTTTTCTGGGGGTAATTTTATGTGAGAACTCGGAGGGCATTTTCAGAAATGTGTGCAATCGATCTCGCGCATAAAATTACCACTAGAAAGTCATTTTTCGAAGAAGAAAAAAATTCTGGGTCCAAAAAATTACAAAAGTGTTTTTTTTATTGCACCATCCTGTATTAAACCTAAGACTAAGCCCAAGCCTAAGAGGTTTGAAAAAGGTTTTCAACTGCTAAATTTTCCGTGAAATTTTGTTTAATCAATCGTGTCGATAAGCAAATTCAATTGATTCATGAAATGTTGTATGAATCAATTAAATTTGTTTATCGACACGATTGATGAAACATGAGAAATTTCACAATTTTCACGTGAAAATTGCTCGATTCGACCCCTTCCTGCGGTCAAAATTCAAAAATTCCTTCGTATTTGTGTTCCCCAAATCCGAAAACTCCTGTGAGTACAAAAAAATCAGCTGTTTTGGAGAACTTTTTGGAAATCTCCCCTTGGTCCCTAAAGTCCCCAAAAAACTTCCGGGTTCAAAAAATCACAAAAAAGTAATTTTTTGTTGCATCATCCTGTATTAAGCCTAAGCCTAAGGGGGTTGAAGATTGTCAAATTTAAAAAATTGAAAATTTGTTTATAGATTTTCTGCTATTGCCAACTAAAAACATCCTTTCCGAAAATTTTTCATCACTTTGGGTGCGTTGCTTGAACACACCCTTTACGAAAATCATCATCATTTTATGTGAGATTCTTCTTCGATTTCTTGACAACGAATAACCAGTGTCGCTAATATAACTTCTGATTTGTTTCGCGACTGCTTGACCGCTGATAATCGTGGGAAATGAGGAAACCCGCGGGAGCATTCGTTCGTGCAGCACGAAGACAAACGAATTGTTGGGGCGATAACGCCATACGTTTTTGCTGTTGTGTTAGACGTTGTGCGCCCAATGTTCACATCGAAATATCAGTGCAGTTAGCTCGTGAATCATTATGGGAAACCATGCGTTTTTGACGGACATTCGTTTCTCCTTGACTAAAATTGTTATCTAAATCATCTAAGCTAATCATTTTTCACTTCTATTGGTCTTTTCTGATTTAAATAATTCGAAAACAAATGTTTTTAGATCAAAGTATGTTATTTTCTCGAATTTTCGCGTCGATATACAACTTGACTTGAATTCGAGGAATTTGATCAATGTCAAATTCGGATTGAGAATAGTTTTCTGATTCCCGCACATTTTTATCCCCAAAAGGGGTCTCGTTTTTAGACAAAAAATCTCATTTTTGCGACTTTTCGCTTCAATACATAGGCCTTCCCTGAATCAGGAAGCGTTTTGTGGAATAAGCACAAAATTCCTTATCTTCTGGTTATCTTTTTTATTGAGCGTTCTTTTTTTTATTCACATGTATCAGGATAACTAGTGGTTGGTCGAAATTTAAAGGACCACTTCATTCGAAAAAAAAACTCGGTAAAAATCATACAACCTGAAAATTCATGAAAAATGGAGCATTTTTTGTTTTTACAGCATGTTCTGAATCGTTGTAGTTTTCGAGAAATTGTTCATGTTTTCGTTGTAGTACACAAACTTTTTGAATGGAGTACTGTTCTTTAATCTAAAGGTGTAGAGGATTCCCTCCCCAAAAATTGTAGAGGGACCCAAAAAAAATCGATTTTTTAAATTTTTATAACTCTATGAGACGAATAAAGTCGAATTTTATGTGAAAAATTGAATTTTTTTGGTGAAAATCTGAATTTTGTATGAAAAATTCGAATTTTTTGTATGAAAATTAGAATTTTTTTGTGAAAAAATTAGAGTTTTGTGTAAAAAATTCAAATTTTTTTTTAAATTCAAATTTTTGTGAAAAATTGAATTTTTTGGTGAAAATTTGAATTTTGTATGAAAAATTGATTTTGTGTGAAAAATTCAAATTTTTTGTAAAAAATTGAATTTTTTTTAAAAATTCGAATTTTTGTAAAAAATTGAATTTTTTGGTGAAAATTTGAATTTGTATGAAAAATTGATTTTATATGAAAAATTGAATATTTTGTAAAAAAATTCGAATTTTTTGTTACGCCAAAATGATCCAATTTGAACATTGTTTTGGTTATTGAAGCGAAAGCATGAATCAGGTTTTCGTTTCAATAACCCAAAACAATTTTCAAATTGGATCATTTTAGTGTTATTTTGTTCGTCGCATATGGCTAAAAAATTGCTAGAATGTTCATTTTATGAAAATTGAAAAAATCGATTAAAAATTCAAAAAAGTTTGTGTAGTACAACGAAAACATGTACACAAGTTCAAAACTTTGAAACGCAATTTTTTCGAAAACTACCACGATTCAGAATTTACTGTAAAAACAAAAGATGCTCCATTTTTCATGAACTTTCCGAATATGGCAACAAAAATGGCAACTTTGTTCCCACTGGACTGGTCCCATAGGTTACCAAGGGGGGGGGGTACAGTACCCCCTCACCACTCATCCTCGGACCTTCCGCCTTTATAGCCATTCATTCATCCATCATGAGAGTTCGTGTACCCTCTACCCTTCCAATTCATTCATCTTATAAATTTTTGAAAATTTTATCATGTATCACCCTTGTTCCCCTGAAAGGCCATTCATCCATCCTGAGGGTCCGGTGTATCCCCTACTGGTAAACTATGACTGGTCCTTTAACGTTTCTTTCTAAACTTCATTTTAACCTTTAACGTTAAACTTTTGCTGCGTTTATATGTTTAATTGAAACCAGGAATTTTACTTGTATAGAAATTTGAATAGCCTTTTTTCTTTTTCACTTCTAAGAATTTGTTGAAACTTAAAGCTTTACTCTATCTAAGGACCTTTAGCAACATCCAACCGTGGGAACCTCAANTGAATGGCCTTTTTTCTTTTTCACTTCTAAGAATTTGTTGAAACTTAAAGCTTTACTCTATCTAAGGACCTTTAGCAACATCCAACCGTGGGAACCTCGAATATAGTTTTCGTTTCTTTCTGGCGCGCGCTCGAAGTTTGCATGGGTGGCCAATCTCGACTCCTCCTCCTATTCTATTGACCCACCGTATGCTTTTTCTTCGTCGTCAATACCGAATGCACAAGCTAGCTAGACCCAGCCCTTCAATGAAAAGCTCAATCATAGGCTAACACGTAAAAATCCCCCCAACAACACTAGCCAACCGTGGCCACCGCGCCATACGTTCAGTAGTTAATTGACAGCTCGGGATTTCCTAAACAGTCCTTATTCTCAACTAGCTTAAGCCTTATTAACGTTGAAGATCTCTCAGCCAGGTCTCGGCCCTACAAGACGTTCAGCAGCATCCGGAGAAAATCATCAAGCGTGTGTGAGACTTTCCAGCTTCCCATCCCACACTTTAACGACAAAATAGAAGGCCAACCGACGGGAATATCGAAGCGTTCCCATCCTCGTTTTGTTTGGCCCATGTTCTCCTTTCTGTGTATCTGTTAAAAAGTGGCCACCGTGTGACCGAAAAGAATGGATTACGTCTCTCATCCGCCTCCATCTTCCCAACAACAATCAGCTTTAACGACGGTTCCAATCACACAGCACCAGTCCCAGGTTCCCACCAAGTCAGAACCTGTGAACAATTTGGCCTCCGCTTATCCGGAAACTTCTTCTTCCACAGAGGAANATCTCAACAATCAGCTTTAACGACGGTTCCAATCACACAGCACCAGTCCCAGGTTCCCACCAAGTCAGAACCTGTGAACAATTTGGCCTCCGCTTATCCGGAAACTTCTTCTTCCACAGAGGAATTTGTTGAACTTAAACCGAGGAAGATTTCTTCGCATATCCCAAGTAGCTCCAATACTCACTTCCAGAATTCGCCGGTAGACTGCAAAAACTGGGCATCCAACAACCAACCCTATCCGATTCAAAACCGAGCCTATGATAACCCAACTTCATTCCATGCTAACCGTCAAGCCGAACAGGGTAGCCAGAGTCTGTATGAATCGCTGGCTGCAGCAGCCGCGTTGGCCTCCCATGCCTCCCAACCGTTGGCAGCAGCAGCATCTAACTATTTCTATCAATCGGACCACCACGTCCCACCCAGTTATTACCCTAATAACAGCTATCCACATTCCATTGTACCGATTCCGACGACGGCGACCAACCCCACGGTGGCCTATCCTGCGGGGAATCGCGTGAATCTGGACGCGCCGAATGCATTTGGCTGGCCACATTTGCCCACTTCTCAATCGACGGCGACGGCATTCGCCCATTTGACTGCAGCGCAACAGATGATCATCTCGTCGCAGTACTCGCATCTCAGTCCTCATTCGCATTTTGGGAGTAATGATGTGGCGAACCAGTCGTTTCCCCACTACCCCAACCAATCATTCTTTCATCATTTTGGTAAATTTTTGTGTTATATACGGTATTATATCATGGAGTTTTTTGTGTTCCCTGATTCAGAGAAATGAGTGTTTTGTATTGAAGCGAAAATTCAAAACTTTGATCATTTCATCGTAATCGATTGCGCGCATTTCCGAATCTTGAACATGCTTCCCTGATTCAGGGAAATGATTGTTTTGTATTGAAGCGAAAATCGAAAAACTTTGAAATTTCTCCCTCAAAATTATATTTCTGGAGGGTAATTTCATGCGGGGAATCGATTGCGCGCATTCTCGGAGCTTGAAAACGCTTCCCTGACCCTAATTCAGGAAATTAGTGCATGTATTGAAGCGAAAATCAAACATGTACTAATTTCCCTGAACCAGGGTCAGGGAAGCATTTTGCGCGCAATTGATTCTCCAAAAAAATTTTTCTCCATTCTTTGTAAGGAAAGTTTTTTGTATATCGAAATTTTTGCCCTAGTGGGATCGAACCTGCGGGCCCAACGTTGCTTAACTTGCCAGATCGGACGGGCGGCTTCCTTATCCACTTCGTCAAGTAGCCAACATTTTTCGTAAAGCTAGAAAAACGTTATAATGATGAATTTTTTAGATCCAACATATTCAACAATATCAATATCATCGTTGTCGGGTGGATCGGGCTCTCCATCGTTTCTGGATTCCACGGCTACCTATGCGGGAATGAATAACGTACCATCACTGCATCTGGCCGCAGCTGACTGCACCGCACCCTCGACACCTCTGACAAAAGAGAAAATGATGGAGTATTTGAAGAGTCCCGAAAAATACGACTGTATTATAAGGATATTCCATGCTAAAGTGGCACAAAAGTCTTATGGCAATGAGAAAAGGTACGTGGAAAATTTTGATTCTTTTTTCACCTCCAACTTCTAGTTTTATCATAAAACTATTGAGTTTAGAATTTCGTCGTTTTTGTTTGTTTGTATTAGCCTTGTTCGTTTTGTGTTTCCTATATCATATGTTTAGTACCGGCATGAAAACGCTTCCTTGACCCTGATTCAGGGTATGGATTCGGTGTATTGACACGAAAATTTGAAAAAATATTTTCGCCCGAAAAGCACCCATCTGGGGGTAATGAATCGATTGCACACATTTTCTAAGCATGAAAAAATTATCTCGACCCTGATTCAGGGAATAAATTTGGTGTACGGGCAAAAAAAGAAAGTTTTTCGATTTTCGCGTCAATACACCGAATCCATTCCCTGAATCAGGGTCAAGATAATTTTTTCATGTATATATAGGGGTAAAAACATGTGAGGAATCTGAATTTGACATTTTCAAAGCGAAAAACGCTTCCCTGATTCAGGGAAGACCTGTGTATTGAAGCAAAAAGTCGCAAAAATTGCAAATTTTTCAATTTTCACGTCACTTTACCAAAATCAATCCGAGTTGCGGCAAACTTATGCGCTTTTCTCTTTCACTAACGGACTTCTCTCAGCGCATTTCTCCATTAAGCCCTTCTTACATCATGAATAATTAACGGACCATATTAGGCCAAGAGAGAAAAAACTCTTCACACAAGAAATCGCATATTCTTGACAAACTCTAGTCGAGAGTGAACAGATTGAGCAAATTCGGATAATCCATGCCATTTGGTGCTTGACCACTTAAGGTGCCACCTAAGAAGCCCGCTGACATTAAGCGGTCCAATTAAGTCCTCGTTCTTCACTCCACACACACTGTATTATTGTATGTATCTTGTATCTAGTGTGTTGTAATAGTTGTCTTTGCTCAGCTGGCATTTTTTGCTACGAAGAAGATCACGATTACACATGTTAGGGAAAAAGAATTCGTAAAATGTCTTACATACAATTTGTCTTTCTTCTTCTGATTTGCAAGTTAAACTAACAATAAGCGGGACAATTAAATTGTTTATTATACGAGGGCGACGGCGGCGATTATCATAACTTTTTTCGAAATTCAATCTTTTGTGCATTTAAAAAAAGTAAAATTCAGGGTTTTCGTTTCAATGTACACAAGGCTTGATTCAATAAAAGTTCCGAAAAATTTTTATAAAAATTACATCAAAAGTGTTCAGATTTTTCTGTCCTCCACCATGCATATATTTGGGCGGTGGAGCTGGCATCGAAGAAGGTTGGGCAACCAAGAAGAACTATATGAAACAACAATACAAACAGTTTCGCCAGTCGCGATCGCGAAAACCCCAACCGAATGGAATTGCCGGTACGTCTAGCCATCGCGAATCCGATTCTCCAGCCGATGAAAAGATCGATGAAGCTACTGAGCTATGTGCCTACATTGGAATCGGCTCTTCGGAGCAAGAGAAGCAGGCGTTGGACTTCAGCAATGGAAAAGTAATTCCTCCTGTCCATTTTATCCATAAATTAATAGGACTAGTGGGAAAAAAGTTGCCATTTTGGTTGCCATATTCGGAAAGTTCATGAAAAATGGAGCAATTTTTGTTTTTACAGTAAATTCTGAATCGTTGTAGTTTTCGAGAAAATTGCGTTTGAAATTTTGAATTTGTGTACATGTTTTCGTTGTAATACACAAATTCAAAATTTCAAACGCAATTTTCTCGAAAACTACAACGATTCAGAACATGCCATAAAAACAAAAAATGCTCCATTTTTCATGACTTTCCGAATATCAACAAAAATTGGCAACTTTTTCCCCCACTGGACTGATCCATTTAACAGGATTACTGTGCTGCCAAAACACTGTACATCAGTGATTCGGATAAGAGAAAGTATTTCCACTTGCAAGTCCAGTTCATGTATCGATCTGGCCAAGATTTGGGCTCATTTTCATCCCAGAGAATCAAAGTGATCAGTAAGCCGTCGAAGAAGAAACAGTCGATGAAAAGTACTGATTGCAAATATTTGTGTATTGCCTCAGGCACGAAGGTGGCATTGTTCAATCGCTTGCGCTCACAGACAGTTAGCACACGATATTTGCATGTAGAGGGTACCAGTTTTCATGCCAGTTCAACGAAGTGGGGTGCTTTCACAATTCATTTAGGTATGTGAGGATTCAAGGTTCATGGTCTCGGAAAATTTCACAAAAATTCGTCAAAAATTGAAAAATTACACCCGTGCCAGTTTGTCTCTTTTCTTCATGAAGTTTTCGGATGTTGTGATATTGAAAAAAGTTGATCAGAAAGTTCCTTTACAAGTTTTCAAAGCTTTTTTGGGATAAAATTTTCCGTGACCATGTTCATCTAATCTTAAAATTTTCGGGCAACTATCAAAAAATTTTTAGTTGAAGACGATCCAAATGTCCCAGAAACCGAAGACTTTCATGTACGAGATGGATTTATTTATTACGGTGCATTGATAAAACTAGTCGATAGTGTTACGGGTATAGCATTGCCTAGATTGGTAAGCCCAAGCCTAAGTCATAACTCACATGAATCGAAAATTTTTACAGAGAATACGTAAAGTGGATAAGCAACACGTTTTGGTGGACCAGCCAGGGCAGGAAGAGCCTGTTAGCCAGTTACACAAATGTGCTTTTCAAATGTACGAGAATGAGTCGTTGTACTTGTGCCTTTCCGGGGACAAGATCATACAGTATCAGGTAAGCAAAAAGAGTTAATTACATTTTTTTGAATTTTTCAATTTTTGATGAATTTTTCGATTTTTCACGAATTTTTCAATTTTGCACGAATTTTTCAATTTTTGACAAGATCATACAATACCAAGTAAGCAAAAAGAGTTAATTACATTTTTTAAATTGTAGTAATACATTCGAGTTTTCCCATGGCCTATTCGCGCACTAACGCAGCTCGACTCCCCTTCCCTATGATCACTTAGCTCAAGTGTGGCCGAGCTGCCATTAACGAGAAACACGGCGCTCCATCCGACTCGTTCTCACGCTTTTGTTTTTCGTTCGCTCTTTGAGCCATCGAGCCGGCTTGATGTGGATAGTGTCAGCGGATGTATTACTGTACCACTTTCTCACTTTTTGAAGAGCAACCACACGCAATCTATAACAACAAACATATGAAGTGCTCAGCGGTTCCTTTTTTGAGGCTAAATGCCGCCGTCAAGTGATTCTTCTTCCACAAAAAAAGTGTATAAAAGTTGAATCTCGGTTTACCGATAAATCGAACAAGAGGGCTAGGTGGTAGAAAAGGTCATTCTTGGGATTTTTTCTATGTTAGGAATCGATTTCGCGCATTCTCGAAGCCTAAAAACGCTTCTTTGACACTGACTCCAATGTGAAATAAGCATCTACATGGTAATTCTTTCCCTGAATCAGGGTCAAGAAAGAATTTTTTAGTCTTATGAATTTTTCAATTTTTGACGAATTTTTCTATTTTTGATGATTGTTCAATTGTTGACGAATTTTTCGATTTCGCAACGAAATATTCTTTTCCCAGTTTTTGAATTGTTTTGTGTATTAGCGCGAAAACCCTGTTCCTTATAATTTCATTACAATTTTAGGCAACAAAAGTGCTGAATGAACCAAAGTATTCGGTCACAGATGGAGCCTGTTGGACCATTATTTCGACGGATAAAGCCGAATACCGCTTTTACGAAGCGATGGGCCTTGCGAGAGAGCCGATTACCCCCGTGCCAGTTGTCTCCGATCTAAAAATGGAAAGCAATGAACATGGATTCCCCATCCTTGTCCTAACCGGCTCCAACTTTACACAACGTCTACAAGTATGGTTCGGAGCAACACAAGTGGAGACCCATGTCCGGTAAGTCAACTCTTTTATTTTTTCAATGAAGTGTGTCCTCACGGAGAGGTTCCAAAAAGCATAGCCTAGTGGATAGCATCACAGATTTTGAGTTTGAAGACCCGGGTTCAATTCCGCTCGGAGTCATTTCTTTTTGCATCGTCCAAAATTTATGAAAATTTTTGTCTAGGGGTAATTTTATGTGAAAAACACGATGAAGATATTATTTTTTCATGAAAATTTTTGTAAAAAATAGAAAAATCAATTTTTTACCTATTTTTAAAAATAGGTAAAAAATTAATTTTTCTATTTTTTACAAAAATTTTCATGAAAAAATAATATCATCATCGTGTTTTCGCATAAAATTTTCATCAATTTTGGTGCAAAAAGATTTGGCTCCGAGCGGGATTGAACCCGGGTCTTCAGACTCGTAGTCTGTAATGCTATCCACTAGGCTATGCTTCCGAAACCTCTCCGTGAAACAAATTTTATAACAAACTTTATTTATCTTTTGTTTAGAAGCAGTGAGATGATCCGTTGTTTGGTGCCTCCATTTTCCAAGCTTCAAGAAGAGTGGCTAGGGACAACACCATATCCTCCTTCAACCAACCTCGAAGTCCCGCTCTCCCTGGTCCGAGACGATGGGGTGATCTATTCCACGGGAACTTCATTCACTTACACGACCGGTGCTGTGTCAGATGCGTTCGCCGTACCAATTCCACCAAGCAATCCCAGCAACATTCCATCTCAACTAGCTTTGCCGACACAAATGCGCCAACTTTTAAACAATGTGGGTGGTTTAAACCCATCACACAATGCTGGGCGTTTCGTTCCCACCGGTTACCCTGTTTAATTTTACGAACAAGTTTTAACGTTAATAACTTTGTTGTATTTAACCGTGGGTCATATGCACAATTGAGGCTAGCGCTATTAGCTGGAGCTGACGCTAATAGTTAACTGCAGAAAGAAAGAAAAGAAGAAAAAAAGAAAAGAAGAAAGAAAAAGAGAAAAAATGCCCACATGCCCAAATGGCTAGAACGCTGGACATGATTATTATTGAATCTTATAAGCACTAGTTCGAATCCCACCAGGGATGAAATCTTTTTTTAGCGAATCATAAAAAGTGGCCAAAGCAAACCCCCCTTAAAAACACTTGAAAAATTTTTGCCTTTCATTAGTTTTTTGTGAAAAAATTTTCTGCGCTGGTTCATTCACTGTCGGATTTGAAAACCAGCGAAGTAGGGCGCAGAAAAGTTTTTTCACAAAAAACTAATGAAAGGCAAAAATTTTCATGCATTTTTAAGGGGTGTTTGCTTTAACCAATTTTTATGATTCGCTAAAAAAAGATTTCGCCCCTGGTGGAATTCGAACCAGCGCCTATAAGAGTCAATAATAATCATATCTAGTGTTCTAGTCATTTGGCCACATGAGCATTTTTTTCTCTTTTTCTTTTTCCTTTCTTTTCTTTTTTTCTCATTTTTTTCTCTTTTAGCTGCAGCTATTAGCGTTAGTTACAGCTAACAGCATTAGCTTTAGCATTAGTTGTGCATACGACCCCAGCTTTCGTCCTTCCTTTTGATGAATCCCATTCAAATCCTTGTGCTAATTCGAAAAAAGATCTCGATTTTCGAATATCTGTTGTTCATTCAAACTTTTCTTCTAGAGCCATTTATTTTTTTGTCACAATTATTTGCCGATATTTTTTTTGAAATTTTTTTGTGTATGCAAAAAAAAATAAATTTATTTTCAAATAAACTTTTTTGTTTGACGTATTTTTGGGAGAAATTTTAAGCAAAGTCAGTGGCATCACACGAGCAAAAGCTATTCTCAAATATTTGCGCCGGAGATTAGTGAGTTTCATGAGTTCGCCTACCTCACAAAATATATACGTGATTTGCAAAATTTCTCTAAAACAGTTCCAGTATTGCATCTTGTGTCTTATTTCACGAGAATACTTTTATATTTTATGATGCTTGACTTTTCGTCTTAATAATCTTTCCCTGATTCAATTGCGAATCACAGAAGATTTTCGAGTTACAAATTGGAATAAACTTTTATTTATAGTGAAAGAATTTGGAAAAGTAGAGGTTATTATAATAAAAAACAATCGATTATATAAAATATAGCATAGTTAGATAGTGCACCATATAAAAGAAAACAATCGAAATACCATAAAATGATGCAATTAACTGCACAAATTCGACTATCTATAACCGAGTTAAGGTTGATCTCGATCGTTTAATTATTTCGAAATTCGGAACGAGTTCGTCTTTCGCGTGATTCAGGCCCAGTGGCGTAAGTTTTTGACATGTGATAAGTTTGAAGCAGGTATTCATCGGCAGTGGGCGGTCGGCTGGATTTGTTGGGCGATGATTGCTCCGAGCTGTAAAATTTATTAAAAGAATAAGATTAGTCTTAAAATGTTAGGCAATAAACAGTATCGTAAATTAGGGTTAGTGATGTTCAAAATGATCAATGAATGGTAAGTGTGATAATGTGATAACGTTATCATTAGTGATGTCGCTTAGCCACAGCCTAAGCCCAAGCCTAAGCCCAAGTCTAAGCCTAGGCCCAAGCCTAAGTCTAAGATTAAGCTTAAGCTTAAGCCTAAGCCCAAGTCTAAGCCACAGCCCAAGGCTAAGCCCAAGTCTAGGCCCAAGCCTAAACCCAAGTCTAAGCCACAGCCCAAGGCTAAGCCTAAGCCTAAGCCCAAGCCACAGCCACAGCCTATCACTTTATCACATGATAACGTTATCACAAAAATCTTATCACGGTTATCAAAATGCGTTATCTTTTATCACACCTTTTTTATCATTATCACTCTGAACATCACTAATTTGGGTTAATTAAAACGGTTAAAACCAAACAACAAAACGAATGAGTCAGAAAATTTATTCAAAAATTCATCGCTACTCCCCCTGTCCTCCCTACTTTACGACACTGTTGCTTTTTTTTTTTACCTAGTCGAGTAATCGCTTTGGCCTTGAGAGCCAGGACTATATCGACCTCGAGACCGCAGATCAGTGCGATTATTACTGGTTTTAGTTTGAATGCGAAGCTCATCATGTCGAAGTTCATTGGCTAAAAGAATAATCAATCTACACTTTTTATTCTCTAATTTTCATTATTACAAAAGTATTTAGGCTGCGCGGTAATTGTCGTGACCAGCTAGTCACGACGTAAAATGCGGCGTTAAAGGACCAGTCTACTTTCGGGGAGTTTATTCCATCAGAGTTTTCGTGTCAATACTCCGACCTATTTAAATCAGGTTACGAGAGGTAACACAACTAAGTCACGACATTTAACGCCGCATTTAACTTCGTGACTATAGTCGAAATTTTTTTGTCTATTACGAAACTTTTTATTGAATCAGGTAACGTGTACATTGAAACGAAAAGAAACGTGGATCCTTATATAACTTTTTTGATGCATCCCTGCGTGGTCGTATGGCGGGAAAACCAGAATTAGTACTAACTACTACTACAAACTACTACTGCTACTACTATAAACTACTACTACTACAAACTACTACTACAGTACTAACTAATCCTGATTTTTCCGCTATACGACCACGCAGGGATGCATCAAAAAGCTATATACACGTTTCTTTTCGTTTCCATGTACACGTTGCCTGATTCAATAAAAAGTTCCGTGATAGCCAAAAAAATTTCGACTATAACTGGTCATGACATTCAACGCTCAGCCTGAAATGATTTTAATTTTTTTGCATAACTCAGTGGATGTCTACCCGAGACCAACGGGCATGGCTATCAACAACCCGAGACCAACGGGCATAGTCACCGTATGGATCAAAAGAATCGAACTCGTGGTTACCTCGTTTCAAGTATGATGGATCATAGGCGCTATCATAGTGGATTGAACGAGTCCCAGGAAGGGGTGAAAGTGATGGCGTGCGGTGTGGTGGACGACCCAGATCATCTACAAATGGTTTATTATGTAAGGTTTGTGTATGCGAGTAGTACCTTGAGGATAAGTGTTGGGACTTGGAGCACCTGAACTGAAGCCCGAAGCATAGCCAGGATCTTGAGTCGCGGGACCATATTTGATGCCATATGAGGTGATGGAGTCTGTAAGTTAGTTTTAGTCATTACAACTTTTGGTAATTTCGTTCGAGTTTATGTCAAATATAACACATTGTTTACATAATAAGACAATAAATACTAACGCAAACAAGCTAACTATATAATATATTAACAAGAAGCATGCAGTGAAAGATTATAGGAAAGATCAAAAGTGAAATGTTTTATGCATAAATAGGAAACACAGCATTTTGGGTTCCATGTGAAAGAGCATTTTTTGCTTTTGGACCACCACTTGAAAATCTAACCGTAAAAAGTTATAAACAAAACAAAAAAAGTTCAAACGAGTTTGAACATTGAAACGAAGAGCCTGCATCTGAAATTAATTTCTGAATTTGCTTAAAATATAAAAAATTATTGGGTTTATTTAAAAAAGAAAGGCAGTATTCTTTATACCTCAACGAGACGAACAAAATGACATCAAAATTATTGAATTTGAAAATTGTTTTGGGTTATTGAAACGAAAACTCTGATTCAGGGTTTTCGTTTCAATAACCCAAAATAATGTTCAAATTGGATAATTTTGATGGCATTTTGTTCGTTTCGTTGAGCTATAGAGAATGCCGTCTTTCTTTTTTAAATAAACCCAATAATTTTTTATATTTTAAGCAAATTCAAAAATTAATCTCAAGTGCAATTTTTGGCGAATTTTTCGATTTTTCACGAATTTTTTTATTTTTCGCGAATTTTTCGATTTTTGACAAGCTTTCGATTTTTGTCGAATTTTTCGAGTTTTTGAGTATAGCCTATGTTAGTAAGATTCAAAAATATTCAGTCTCAATAATTCGAATTCTACAGACTCTCTCTTCGACAAGTTTCCATTTGTTCTTATCCTGAAACTTGGGAGAAGGCGTTTCAGGCTCTGATACCCCATCAGATTGATAAGTAGTGGGTGAAGCTAAACCCGAATCGTTGATTGAACTCTTTCTTGAAATATTCGAAGAAATTGACACACTCGGCTTTCGTTTAGCTAAACGATTCTTGAGCTCGTTGATCAATTCGGTTTGACAGCCTTTATCATCTCTTTTAGTCGATCTTTTTGCTTTCGCCACAAGTTGGAACACTAGATCCTCCTCTAACCGTGATTTTTTCGTTAATTTATTCAACATGACATTTGGAGATTGTCTTTCTATCGTGTTGATATGCCGTAATTTGGAATGATCAAACTTCAGAAGCTCATGCTTCAACCTCTCATGTAGCGAGTTTTCTGTTAGTTGATCTTTTTGCTTTTGTTTCTCACCAACAGGACGTAATTTCCTCCGATCGAACTCATTCAATTCGGAAATCAGCATTTCAAAACTTGAGACTTCTTTAGTTGAAACTTCTTTCGTCTTGACTTGTTTGTGTTTGAACTCCAAGTCTTCGAAAGTCGGTGGTGGTGGCAAAGGCAAATCGAAGTCATCATCAGATAGACAAGAAGCTGAAGGCAAACGTGCAAAAATGTGCATTTTTAATTAACACGGGAATACTCCTTCAAATTTCTGTATATTCTGTTATTTGAAGCTATTCTGAACAACATTCAAAAAAAATTTTTTGAAAAAAAGTTGCTAAAAAAAATTCATGTTAAATTATAAGCAAAATTAAAAACCCAATTTTTATTGTGAACTTGGCTCAATGGTAATGCTCTAAGATTTAAATCTAATGATCTCGGGTTCGAATCCCACCTGAGTCGATTTGATTTTGCATGGTTAGACAACTTTTTTTCAAAAAAATTTTCTTGAATGTTGCTCAGAGGAGCTTCAAATACCAGAATATACCGGAAATTTGAAGGAGTATTCCCGTGTTCAAGCTGATGCTTACCTTTTCGCCTGTATCTTGTGGCATATTTGTCGTAGGGAGGCAGTGGAGATTCTCCGCGCGATGGAGAAACGGATGGACTGCGCGAACGCTCGCGCGAAAGCGAGATCTTCCTCTTCACATGGTGTTCTGGGCCATAACCAGCAGTACGATGTGGCAATACTTCACGCGGTTCCGGAACCTCTTCTTGAACTTCGACACGTGGACGATCGACAACGAACGGCTTCTTTTCTTTCTTTACTTCTGGCTCTAGAAATGTGTTAATAAGGTATAAGGCGTCAATTACGGCATTAAGGTTTAAGCCTAAGCTTAGGCTTAAGCCTAGGTCTAGGTCTAGGCCTAAGCCTTTAGCCTAAGCCAAAGCCTAAATTCGGAGGCAACCGTCAAAATTAAAAATAAATGTTACCAATCGACTCAGCTCACCGAGCGTTTCAAAACGAGTACCATATCATGAGGTTTTGTGGGATTTACCCATGGCCGAGGGTAAATCACTCGACCATGGGTAAAACCCACGAAACTCCGTGATATGGTACTCGTTATAAAGCGCTCAGCAAGCTGAGTCGATTTACGACAGATTTTTTTAAATTTTGACGCTTGCCAACATCTTTTCGAAGATTTTGAACGTGCAATGATGAACAAAAACAATAGCGCAGGAGCAAATGGCGCAAAATTCATCTTAAATGAGTAGGGTTCGATTCCCGGGGGTTAAAAAAAATAAATTTTCAGCCTCTGAGGATCGAACCCTCTCCGTTCAAGATGAATTTTTGTTATCTTGGATGAAAATGCACTATAGATTACTTTTCTCCGATGTCCAGCCAACCAGTCCAATAGCATTGAGTGCTGGTTCAGTAATGTCCTAAAGAATTTTCATCAAACATGTTAAAGGACATGTCCAGTCGGAAAAAAACACTGTGAAAAAATTATATATTTGGAAAGTTCGTGAAAAATAAAGCATTTTTTGTTTTTATTGTAAATTCTAAATCATTGTAGCTTTAGAGAAAATTGCGTTTGAAATTTGAGTTTGTGTTCATGTTTTCGTTGTAATACACAAACTTTTTTGCGGAAAAATCAATTATTTTTTAAATTTTCATCAAATGAACATTGTAGCAATTTTTATAGCTAAACGAGGCGAACAAAATGACACCAAAATTATCCAATTTAAACATTGTTTTGGGTTATTGAAACGAAAACATGAATCAGAATTTTCGTTTCAATAACCCAAAACAATTTTCAAATTGGATCATTTTGGTGTCATTTTGTTCGTCTCGTTTAGCTATAAAAAATTGCTACAATGTTCATTTTATGAAAGTTTAAAAAATCGATTAAAAATTCAAAAAAGTTTGTGTATTACAGCGAAAACATGAACACAAATTTCAAACACAATTTTTTCGAAAACTACAACGTTTCAGAATTTACAGTAAAAACAAAAAATGCTCCATTTTTCATGAATATAATTTTTACATAGAGCTTTTTTCCGAGTGACTTTTTTTTGACTGGTTTTTAATCTTACAAAGAGTGGGCCACGAGCATAGTTGAGATGTTCAATATGATTGAAAACAGACGAAATGTATGGTATACTCCGGCCGCTTAGAACCCATCGTCCTGGAAAAATTTTTACAGGGTGTGTATAAAAAAATCGGAATTTGGGCGATTTTTTCATGTTTTTTCGACCGGAAAATTTTTTCTCAAAAATGACCCTATTAGGGCTAAACAGGGAATTGATTGCGCGCATTTCCAACGCTTCCCTGACCCTGATTCAGGGAAATAGATGTGTGTAGTGAAGTGAACATCGAAAAATTTTGAAAATTCTCCCCCAAAATCATATTTCCGGGGGTAATTTCATGCGGGGAATCGATTGTGCGCATTCACGAAGCTTGAAAATGCTTCCTTGACCCTGATTCAGGGAAATAGATATGTGCATTGAAGCGAAAATCGAACATGTACTAATCAGGGAAGCATTTTCAAGCTTCGAGAATGCGCGCAATCGCTTTTCCGCATGAAATTACCCCCAGAAAGATGAATTTGAAGATGAAACTCAAAATTTTTCGCTTTTCGCTTCAATACAAAACACTCATTTCCCTGAATCAGGGAAGCGTTTTTTCGTGTCAAAAAAACAGGAAAAAATCGCCCAAATTCGCAGTTTTTTATACACCATGTATTATGATTTTAAAAAAATTTTAAATTCACCTTCTAAATCAAGATATTTGATGCGATTTCTATCCTTTCCTTGGATTACAGCATCAACATGCATATAGCGAATATCTTCTGGGTTCATATTATGTGGCAAAGGGAAACTCATCTTGTCGTGTGTTAGATTTTATTAGTGAATCACAAAAAAATACAGCTGAGGAATTAGTCCTAAATTCGCATTTATACGTTGTTAATCCTTTTTTATGTATTTCCCAATTAAAAATATTTCAAAATTTTTCTATCTAGTTTTCCATGATAACCTCAAATGAGCAATAATGAAAAATAACAAAAAATACATGAAAAATAGTTCCGCAAATGGAAACAAACTCGTTTACAACAAGAAAGTTCAATAATGTACCACCAGCCTTGAATTCATTTTTTCAGCATCTCTAATAATAACACTACTAATGTGTTAGTGTGCAAAACATAAGAAGGGCATTTAGAATGAGTTGCACGAACCTCCGGCAACCGCATTTATACGTTGAACAAACTCGAACTTCTGTCTTTCCGGTCTATAAAAAAGTCTGTTCCGCCCTCTTCTTCCGTAAATTTCACCGAACGACTTAACTTTTTGGCGTACTATTATTGTCCTGAATTGCTTCCATGAGTAAGAGAAAAAAGAAAGACACGAAATGGAAAGTAAGCAAAGTAAGTACTATGCGTTGGTGGATTTACTCACGTTCGTAGTAAGTAAAAAATCAACAAGAGGAATTAACATAAGCATGTCGCTCCAACCTAAATAAAGAAAGTGGAGTCATGATTCACACAACATGGTGAATGGGGTGAATCACTATGTCTAAAAAAGGCATAAATTCTACCTCTAAAAGAACCCCATGGGGATTCTATGTTTTGATCGTTCTCTGGGGGTGGGGTTGTACAGGGTGTTTCAGCACAACCTCCTTATCAAAGAAAGTTGAATATCTCAGGGAATGTCAAAGATTGCATTTTATTGGTTGATCATTGGGGTGACATTATGCAAATATTTTCAAAAATTTTGAACGACTCTGAGTAGTGAAACGAAAACCTGAATTTGAATTGAATTAGAGGGGTAAGAATTAGGGACTAATATCTGAAATTTTTTTTGCCAAAACAGCCTATATAGGGGCAAAATCATGCGAAAAATCGATTGCGCGCATTCCCGAAGCGTGAAAATGTTTCCTTGACCCTGATTCAGGGAAATAGATTTGTGTATTGAAGCGAAAATCCAACATGTACTAATTTCCCTGAATCAGGGTCAAGGAAACATTTTCACGCTTTGGAAAGGCGTGCAATCGATTTTTCGAATGATTTTATCCCCAATCATTTTTACGAAAAATTTTTTCCTCTCAAATAGTCGCAAAATGCACCCCCTTTAAAGGACCAGTCCAGTAAGTTACAATCATATGAAAAAATGATATATTCGGAAAGATCATGAAAAATAGAGCATTTTTTGTTTTTACGGCATGTTCTGAATCGTTGTAATTTTTGTGATAATTGCGTTTGAAATTTTGAATTTGTTACAAGCTCTTCGTTGTAATACACAAACTTTTTGAATTTTTTGTGGAAAAATGATTTTTTTTAAATAAATTTTTTCNGTTTTGCGTTATTGAAACGAAAACATGAATCAGAATTTTCGTTTCAATAACCCAAAACAATGTTCAAATTGGATCATTTTGGTGTCATTTTGTTCGTCTCATTTAGCTATAAAAATTGCTACAATGTTCATTTTATGAAAATTGAAAAAATCGATGCAAAAATCGATTTTTCAGCAACAAATTTAAAAAAGTTTGTGTATTACAACGAAGAGCTTGTAATAAATTCAAACGCAATTATCTCGAAAACTACAACGATTCAGAATATGCCGTAAAAACAAAAAATGCTTCATTTTTCATGATCTTTTCGAATATATCATTTTTTCATATGATTGTAACTTACTGGACTGGTATGTTACAATCATTCTTAAAATTTTTACTTTTTCAATAATTTTTCATCTGATCTTAATTCCCATACATCATCGGTTAGATTAAATTTTAGCTCATTTTCAGCTGTTTCCGGAAGCAAAGGAGGTTTTACTTCAGTCTTGTACAAAGCAGCAGCATGCATCGTTTTTGATCCATCCATAAGCATAACGGCTCTAGGGATTGGACTTATATATGAAGGTACAATTTCGTTCCTAAATAGCTATTCCTCTCAAACAAATCCATTTATTTTTTTTAAATTACTTGTCAAAAAACGCGAAATTTCCAGCATTTTGACTAGTATTCCATTCGTGAAGATAGGCAACACCCTATAATTTACTAGCTGACTTAAAAAAAGAGATTTTGCACTTTTTTGCGTTTTTTTTATTTTTTAAACTAAAATTGACAATTTGTGTAATATCCTAACAAATACTCCCCCTCCCCCCAAGCACGTAGCTGGGTCCCCAGGCATGAGGGGGGGGGGGACAATTTTTACTAAAAAGAAAAAGTTGATGCTTTTAAAGAAAAAAATTGAAAAAATAGAGTGAAAAAACTTCCCTCAGACTGAAGCAGCCCAAAAAGTCTAAAAATAGCAAAATTCCGGCTTTTTGGGACTGTTTAGGGATCAGGAAAATCTTTTCAGGATTTGAAAATTCGCACAATCGAATTCTCGAATAAAACCTCCTATAGGATCATTTTGTGAAAAAATTGCAAAATCTCATTTTTTCTAATCACACTTTATTTGAGCCTGAACTTTAATTCTAATACCTGTACATGATCGTGCATTTGGTCTTTAAATAATCCCGATCCGATCATAACAATTAATAGCCATTCAGGAATATGATATCGAGATGTACGATCAAAATATGGTGGATCCAAATGTATTGGGATAGTTTGCCCGGGGACCTATATCTTTTTTTAAATCAGTCAAATTACTGATAACGTACTTGCAAAATGAAAATGAATTGATATGGATCTAAAACTTGTTTATGTGCAGGACAAATTTCTTTAGCTGCTTTTATAAATTTTTCGGAATAAAACAGACTTTTAACCACAGGATGATTTTTGATGTCAAAAACATATCTTGCATACATGAAAAATTTGATCCGAGACGTAAGCTCCTAAATTTTTTATTTGAAGTGCATAGGGGATCATGAAAATTTTTTCAGAACTCGGGACTTGCGCCAATT
>OZJO01024364.1:0-18973 GCA_900406225.1 Acrobeloides nanus | reverse complement strand
AATTTTGGTGTCATTTTGTTCGTCTCATTTAGCTATAAAAATTGCTACAATGTTCATTTTATGGAAATTTAAAAAATCGATGCAAAAATTGATTTTTCCGCAAAAATTCAAAAAGTTTGTGTATTACAACGAAGAGCTTGTAACAAAATCAAAATTTCAAACACAATTATCTCGAAAACTACAACGATTCAGAACATGCCGTAAAAACAAAAAATGCTTCATTTTTCATGATCTTTCCGAATATATCACTTTTTTCATATAATTGTAACTGACTGGACTGGTCCTTTAAATAATTATTAAAAAGTTCAGGGCATGAACTGCAATCCACGCATCGAAACAAACAACTCTACATCTCTCTTCACCCAAGTTGGGATAAAGTAAGCATCGCGTAGTAAATTTGATTCAAGGTATAACCCAGAAAAATTTTTGCGTCAATCGATAGATTAATCTTTTTTAGCCTCAAAATCATGTTAGGCTCGCACTCAACGTCTCGAACAGGTGGTTCGAGACACTAAACGTCTCGAACTTGAATTTTGAGACGCGAAATGTCCCGAATTCGAGAGAATTATAACGTATTCGAAACGCTAAACGTCTCGAAAACCCCCAAGAGATCGAAATCTAAACTCTGGTTCCATGAGTCCCCAACTAAATTTACGACGCCAATTATGCACTGTAAAAAAAACATCGATAAATTCTAGCTGCACTAACGATCCTTCCGTTTGGTGGGCCGAAGACCAGCCTTCCTACGTCAGTGACAAGAGTGATCCAAATGGAAACTATGGAAAGTGTCTTGGATACATTAGTGTACCAGCTGGATCTCAATGTGCTGGCAGGTTAATATCTAATTTTTATGAGATTTTAATGTACTTTTTAGTTTTTGGTCCGTATCAAGAATTTGTAGATGCGACACCCCATCGAGTTCACCTTCAACATTCGGAGCTGGATATTCCAATGGAATGATTACGACTGAAGTAATAAAGATATAAAAGAGAAAAATTATTTTTTATAGGAAAAATGGATTTTCGAGCAAGTTCTTGCCCCTGGAGATGTTGGAGTCCTTACTCACTTTTGGATTACTTATGGAACTTCTGTGGATAATGGTGTTATCGTGAGGTAGAACCCAAAGATCTTCGATTTTGAGCCAAAACTCGATTTCTGATCCAAAATTCGATTTTTGAGCCTGAAAATCTCATTTTGTAGATACTACATCGACAGCGAGAAAAACGCTTCGATTCAATTCACCCCTTCCTTAGCTTGCGGCGTTGGATATTACGACTATCATGGTCCTTGGGGCACTAAATGGTTCGGAAAAGGAGCCAACGATGCCGGATGGTTCAACAACTTTCGGATTCCGTTCCAAAAGAGCATTGTTGTCACGGTTCAACATTTATATGGGAACTTTTCTGGTTTCTATATGATTGTCCGAGGCTCAATCAATATTCCTATCAGTGTTGGTAATCAGACTTTTCACAAATTTGTTGATCATATTAGGTGGAATTACGCTTCCAAAAAATGCTAGAATGAACCAGTTTGTAATTAATGGCACTTATCAACCACTGGAGTTTGTTCCTTTAGTGAATATCTCTTCGGGGCCAGGTAGGCTAAAACTAAACTGACTGACAGTTTCGTACGATCTCATGCAGCTGATCATCAGTCGTTATCGTCGTTGTTGGGTTGGACTAGTGGATAAGGCAGAATTGAACATGAACACTCAAGTGACAGAGTGGCCTAGTGATCTAAGGTACTGGAAACGGTTCCAAATGCCCTGGGTTCAATTCTGGGTAAAGTCACAAAGATTTTGCCTAGTTGAAGATCTTATATCTTCAGCCTACTGCCACGATACCGGAATCGAGAAGTCTAATTCCAGACTTGGGATTGGCACTATAAGAGATCCAGTCTGATATCGTCGTCGTCTCAAATGGACCAACCGGCAAAATGTTACAATTATAGGAGTCCATTGGATGGTGACCATTTCTGCCGGAAGTAACAACTTAAACTTCTTGGAAGGCTGCTTCCATGCATACTTTGATGGAAATAATGCATTTCCGGGCGTCGTGCTCTCCACTGGTACCGAAGACTACTTTGACTCAGCTTGGTACTTCAACGCAGGCCAGTTTCATCTCCCAGTTTCTGGTTTCACTCATTTCAACCTGAATAATACTTCTGTGACCTGGTCAGCTTATAGGTAGGCTTTGAAATATGCTTTCTAAAATTTTTTGATAGATTTCATGAGATGGATCCACTATTTTTCAAACATGGATTCCAATTCGTATGGAGAATCGGCGATATTGATGATGCGGCTGGTATGAAGTGTATGATGTTAACGGGAAGTAACATTGCTGGATCGCCAGGTCCGACTGAAGTTATTGCTTATGCTTGGGTTTACACTTGGGAAGAAGATGTAGCCAATTCGTCGCCGACATCACTAACAGGAGCGCCGTCATTATCAACAACAATTTCTACCATCCAAGAATCAACAACAACTTCTACCACCCAAGGATCAACAACAACTTCTACCACCCAAGGATCAACAACAATTTCTACTACCCAAGGATCAGATCCCCCTCAACCTACGAATAAAGCAACCAGTGCTTATAAAATTGAAATAAATTTTATTAGCAGACTTTGGAGTTTGTTAGTATTTTTAGTTATTATGTATCTTAGACATTAGTAACTAACATAAAATTTTAGATATTTATACTTTCTTATTAGATAATTTGAATAATTTGTTATATAAATTTTAAAATAAAATTTTTTATGTCTCATGCATCTTTTAAAAATTAAGATTTAACACTTATTTTACCAACTGTTACAACCTTCTGGAAAAGTAAAGCCTTAAAGGACCAGTCTAGTCCAGTCAGTTACAATCATAAGGAAAATGAGTTTGGAGTCAAGGTAGTAACATTACTACTTTGTCTCTAGGGTGTCAAGGTAGTAAAGTTACTACCTTGTCTCCTAGACTTAGGCCTTAGGCTTAAGGCCTAATCCATAAAGTGTCCAAAAAAGTTGCCCGGTTAAATAGCATTGTTTCGTTACTAAAAACTTAAAGAAGAAAATATACGCTTGTAATTCATTCTGAAAGAATGCATCGACCAAGATTGAAAAAGTTTATCCATTTTTCAATCTTTTATACTAATCATCTAATACTCCTCACATAAATTTTTGGTTGAAAGTTCAATAGGATAATCATCCGTTTAGATTGGAGTACCATTTATAACAGAAAGCTTCATTAATCTCTCTCTAATTGAGGTGAGTATCGTGATCAAATACATATTCACCACTCATATCTGACAAGGAATAGTTTTGAAATGTTTATTTTAAAAACGCGAATTTTTTCAAAATTTTTTTTACCATTTTGTTAGTCTTAGGCTATAAGTTAAAAAAATTTATTCCTCTAAATTCGAAATTTTGTACTTTTTGAGTAGAAATTTACATGTTTCCTTAAAGGCAAACTTTGATTATGATTCTCTGACATCGATTCTATACTCCTGTAAAAAATCCAAAAAAAAATTGATGGTCATGTTAACTTTTTTTCAAAATCGTTACGGTTTTTACCTAGGGATGAACATCCGTACATATAATTAGGGTGTTTCAACCATGCGAAGAAACACAAAAATTCCGATTGCTATTAAGGAATTTTCTTCGGCCATACCTATGTGGAAGCTAACAAGATTACGCATATAAGAAGCTAGGCTTAAAAGGGCACTCGGCCAGTTTTTTAAAACATGTTATTTCGATTAGCAAAATTTGCCATAATTTATATACAGGTTGTTTTTTTGATTGCTCCCACATTTCAAAACTTCGCCAAAAAAAATCGAAAATAATTTTGTTTAATAAAAAAATTCGGTGATTAGAGCAATCGAATGAGACATCGGGCAACGGAAACGGATTTAAACTCGATTTTTGACGAAGTTTTGAAATGTGGGAGCAATTAAAGAATAATCTGCACATAATGTACAGGTTGTTTTTTTGATTGCTCTCACATTTCAAAATTTCGCCAAAAATCGAGTATAAATCCGTTCCAATCGCCCGATGACTCATTCGATTGCTCTAATCACCGAATTTTTTTATTAAACAAAGTTATTGAAAAAAAATTATTTTCGATTTTTTTGGCGAGGTTTTGAAATGTGGAATTTTCCGAATATATATAAATTATGGCAAATTTCGCTAATCTAAAGAAATTTCAATTTTTGACCTCCTTCAGTTTTAGTTACTTCGAGATGGTCCCATTTCGATGGCGATTCTCCGATTTTTATGATTTTTTGCATCGAAGTTCTTCATATGCAGGACAACCCATAGCAGCTGAAATTAGACCTCCGCCGATATTCCTTGGGGTACTTTTAGAGCAAAAAAGCTATTTTGGGGGCACCCGAAATAGTGGTATCACATCTTATCATAGAAATTAAGGATAAAATTTTCAAGTAGGGTTTATCATACCATAAATGAAGCACATGTATCCACCAATAAAACGCACTTTATCCCATGTCCATAGCCTGCATGGCTTCGGAGTTATGTTATTTTGAATTTTGGGTGCTAGTGGTAACTTCGACTACGCCTATCTCCACAGGGTTACACTTTCGCCCCATGATCCCCGAACTAAAGTTGCTTCATTCACCTAGCCCAATAACATTTCCAATATGGGTTTTGATAAATCGGCAAAAAAATTTTGTGCGTCCCAAAGCTCGGTTTTCTCAAATAACGTGTTTTAATACTCTTTCTATACAAAATATGAAAGAAATTTTTGCGAGAGCCTCAATCGGGTGTGCTTTTAAAGCTATCCACGTTTTCTTACAAACGATCGTTATTGATTTGTTTCAGATATAAATAGCAACAAAAAATAAGTAGGATATGTTAAAGAACCAGATTTTTTACTACTAAAAAATAAATTTAATATTTTGAAATATGAATTTATTTATTGTATTTTTCATCCCTTTATTGGTATCGGTTAATTGCCAATCTGAATACATCCTTGGCGATCAAGGAGACTCTTGCAATGAAGCTTGTTTTAAATTGGTAATTTTTCTTTTAAATCATTATTTAAACGTTCAGGGCATGAACTGCAATCCACGCATCGAAACAAACAACTCTACATCTCTCTTCACCCAATTTGGGATAAAGTAAGCACTGCATAGTAAATTTGATTAAAGGTATAACCCAGAAAAAAGCGTCAATCGATAGACCTCGATTTTTGAAGAATCTATGGCCTTTCTTCTTAATAGCCTCTAGTTTCCACTTTTTCTTAAAGAATAATTTGCAGATACTTTCCATTTCATCTTTTGANGAAGAATCTATGGCCTTTCTTCTTAATAGCCTCTAGTTTCCACTTTTTCTTAAAGAATAATTTGCAGATACTTTCCATTTCATCTTTTGAATACTTATAGAACCCTCGAAAATTGGCTGTGAGGATCCCTTGTTTATTTTTTTGTAAGCCTAAGCCGATCCATTTCCCTAAGCCAATGTTTTTAATCTTTTTTAACCTCATAATCATGTTAGGCTGCGCACTAAACGTCTCAAATGAGTGGCTCGAGACGCTAAATGGCTCGAACTTGAATTCGAGACGCGAAATGTCTCGAATTTGAGAGAATTACAAGAGACTTTACACACCCTCGAAAACCCCCAAGAGATCGAAATCTAAACGAATAAGCGACTTTTAAAAAACTTAAAAAATTGAACTGTTTACATGTGCGCTACACCGACTCGTCATGGGGTAGATACACTCTGGTCCCATGAGTCCCCCACCAAATTAACGACGCTGATTATGCACTGTAATAAGAAAAGCATAAATAAATTCTAGCTGCACTAACGATCCTTCCGTTTGGGAGGCCGAAGACCAGCCTTCCTACGTCAGTGACAAGAGTGATCCAAATGGAAACTATGGAAAGTGTCTTGGATACATTAGTGTACCAGCTGGATCTCAATGCGCTGGCAGGTTAATATCTAATTTTTATGAGATTTTAATGTACTTTTTAGTTTTTGGTCCGTATCAAGAATTTGTAGATGCGACACCCCATCGAGTTCACCTTCGACATTTGGAGCTGGATATTCCAATGGAATGATTACGACTGAAGTAATAAAAATATAAAAGAGAAAAACTTATTTTTTAAGGAAAAATGGATTTTCGAGCAAGTTCTTGCCCCTGAAGATGTTGGAGTTCTTACTCACTTTTGGATCACTTATGGAACTTCTGTGGATAATGGTGTTATCGTGAGGTAGAACCCAAAAATCTTCGAGCCAAAACTCGATTTCTGATCCAAAATTCGATTTTTGAGCCTAAAAACCTCATTTTGTAGATACTACATCGACGGCGAGAAAAACGCTTCGATTCAATTCACTCCTTCCTTAGCTTGTGGCGTTGGATATTACGACTATCATGGTCCTTGGGGCACTAAATGGTTCGGAAAAGGAGCCAACGATGCCGGGTGGTTCAACAACTTTCGGATTCCGTTCCAAAAGAGCATTGTTGTCACGGTCCAACATTTATATGGGAACTTTTCTGGTTTCTATATGATTGTCCGAGGCTCAATCAATATTCCTATCAGTGTTGGTAATTAGACTTTTCATAAATTTGTTGATCATATTAGGTGGAATTACGCTTCCAAGAAATGCTAGAATGAACCAGTTTGTAATTAATGGCACTTATCAACCACTGGAATTTGTTCCTTTAGTGAATATCTCGTCGGGGCCAGGTAGGCTAAAACTAAACCGACTGACAGTTTCGTACGATCTCATGCAGCTGACCACAGTCGTTGTTTTTGGGTACGATAGGCAAAATTGAACGTGAGCAATCAAATGAATCCATCAAGAGAATTGATATCGGATTCGAGAGGTTCAATTCCACATTTGGAATTGGCACTGTAAGAGATACAGCCTGATATCGTCGTTGTCTCAGACGAACCAACCTACAAAATGTTACAATTATAGGAGTCCATTGGATGGTGACCATTTCTGCCGGAAGTAACAACTTAAATTTCTTGGAAGGCTGCTTCCATGCATACTTTGATGGAAATAATGCATTCCCGGGCGTCGTACTCTCCACCGGTACCGAAGAATATTTTGACTCAGCTTGGTACTTCAACGCTGGCCAGTTCCATCTCCCAGTTTCTGGTTTAACTCATTTCAACCATACTGATACTTCTGTAACCTGGTCAGCTTATAGGTAGTTTTTGAAACACGCTTTCCAAAATTGTTTGATAGATTCCACGAGATGGATCCGCTATTTTTCAAACATGGATTCCAACTCGTATGGAGAATCGGCGATATATATGATGCGGCTTATATGAAGTGTATGATGTTAACGGGAAGTAACATTGCTGGATCGCCAGGTCCGACTGAAGTCATTGCTTATGCTTGGGTTTACACTTGGGAGGAAGATATAGCCACCACGTCGTCGACATCACTATCAACGCCGTCACTATCAACAACAATTCCTACCACCCAAGAACCAACAACAATTTCTACTACCCAAGAACCAACAACAATTTCTACCACCGAAGAATTAACAACAATTCCTACCACCCAAGAATCAACAACAATTTCTACCACCGAAGAATCAGATCCCCCTCAATCTACTCATAAAGCAAGCAGTGCTGATAAAATTGAAATAAATTTTATTGGCAGACTTTGGAGTTTGTTAGTATGTTTAGTTATTATGCATCTTAGACATTAGTAATTATAACTAACATAAAATTTTACATATTTATACTTTCTTATTAGATAATTTGTTATATAAATTTTAAAATAAAACTTTTTTATGTCTCATGCATCTTTTAAAAATTAAGATTTAACAATTACTTTACCAGTATCACTTTTCGTCAATTGTTTTCGTACGGTACTTTTCGTACGAACTTTTTGTACAAGTACTATTCGTACAAATACAAAAGGGGAGGGGCAAAATTACTCACCAAAGGGGCAAAAAGTCCTCGCCTAACAAGAGACCGGTCAGAAGTGACGTATCAGTTTTCCGATGAAACATATATCATCTTGTAGAGCATACCCAAGTTTATTTTTAAACTGATTGATTTAGCTGCGGACGGCGTAATATGAGAGAGTTAGAGACGATTTAAAATCGAAAAATAGCGTTATTTAGCGTTTCTGAGAGAAATGAGGGGGTTAAAAAAGACCTTTATATGACTTATTTTTTCGCAAAATCTCCATATTTCACCGTTTTTGACTATGCCCAACAATTTCTAAGCGTTTTTGGAATGATTTGAAAAAATTTCAAAAAATCTACTTTTTTGACCCCTTGGCCCTTAACTAATTGTACGAAAAGTATCTGTACGAAAAGTCCGTACGAAAAATAATTGTACGAAAAGTACCGTACGAAAACAATTGTACGAAAAGTGAAAATGCCCTTTTGTTCACTACTGTACAAAAAGTAAAATTAGCCACAAGTACAACATCTATTTAACGCCCATTAAAAAAAGTTAAGAATATTAAAAGCAAAAATTTCCAATTTCAATGCTTATAAGCTACATTCTTGCTTAAATCATATGGACATAATTCAAGTTTCGCTTGACTTCTATAAAAGTAAAAGTCGATATTTCTATCAATATTGGTGACTTTTCCATCGTTATTTCCTTCTTCTTTGAACCCGAGTTTTCTATGCTTCTTAAAATCCATGTAGACAAACCTAATGGAAATCACACCGATTATGAAAAAAACTCCTAGAATCACTAAAGCAATTGGGTAGCTTCTTTTTCGCATACTACTGTGGCAAAAATAATGATAATAAAGTCCGTCACTACCTTCGCAAAAAGGTTGATCTGAATTGATAGCTTCTAGTAGTCCTCTGAGAAGGAAAACCGCAATGGCTATGCCAATTATTAAGCGAAAAATCTACAAGTTTGAATTGGAACAAAAACCTTTTTTTAACTTACCGCAAAAATAAGATACCCCTTCAACATTTTAGTCGACTTAATCATCCTATTGAAAATCAACAATGCTCCAAAAATGGCTGTTCCCATCCAAAGGGGAGCACAGACTAAGCTACTAATCGGAATCGCTTCTCCAAGTCCAGTAATAATCGACGCTGAGAATAGTATACTTGCCAAAATTTCCAACAAGCCTATGACTCCAAGAGCGCACACTCCACCATGAGGAGGGCCTTCTGTAGCTTCGGATTTTACTGACCGTTGTCGGAAGTAGACTAAAACTAAGCCTAGTAAACTTTCGATAGTAATTGCCCAGAGAATGACTAGTTTTGTGGGACCATAAAGGTTGAGTTTGTCGCCGAAGCTAGAGAGGAAGTATGGGGAATAGGATTTAGCCAGAACAAAGATTTCCAGTAGGAGGCGGCCTACCTAAAAATTTGATATTATTGGAGTCGACTTGCCGACACTAGGCCCCTCGTTACGGTTACGGGCTCTCGTTACGGGCGCTCGTTACCGAGTACACTCATCACGGCCACTCATTACGGCTTTTTACACTAATTTTTAAATAATTTTAACTTTAAAAATTCAATTTTTTCATAAAAAATTGAAAAAAGTTGTTTATGATTTCCCCCTTCCCCCATTTTTGAAATCCTGACAGGTCGTAACAAGCGGTTTCTGTAACGAGAGGCCGTAACGAATGGTCGTGAATTCGCGTCATAATGAGGAGCCTAGTGCCGGCTTGCCAAGGTATTAGCCTAATAAAGCGGATTGCCTGAGAGCGTCTGCGTGTGTGTGCGTGTCTATAGATACCCAGTGGTGTCTAGAGATGCTATAGATATCTGAAATGTCTAGAGATGCCTAGATGTGCATTCCTGTCCGCCTGTTACCTTCAACAATAGGCACTTACTCCCCATTTAATGTAGATTTGATATAGTTCCATTTTCCCTTCTCTTTGATTGGCCACCACCAAAGAAGTTCCAGTAATGATGACAGAAGTGCAGAAAATTCCAAACAAAAGAGGATAAATAAAATCTATATAAAAACTTTGAGCAATAATCTCCAAAGGATATCCAATCCAAAGAAAAGTAAAAGCCATTGAGATAATTAGTTCTAGAACTCCGATGAAACCAAGAAGGCGTTTCTAAATTTTTAAAGTGGCATAAAAACAGTGAAAAGAAATTATCTAAAAGGAGCTCCAGAAAGTTCGGGCAGATGTCAGTTAATGACATAAAATCTCTGCCAGTTGGTAACATAGATTTATGTCACCAACTGTCAATTTCCCCAATTGTCAGTTGATGACATAAATCTATACCAAGAATTAGGCCTAGGCTTAAGCTTAAGCTTAAGGCCTAAGCCTTAACCCTACACCTAAACCTAAGCCTAAGACTAAGCCTTAGGCCCAAGCCTAAGCACTAAGCCTAAGCACTAAGCCTAGGCCTAAGCCCTGGTAGAAATTTTATGTCACCAACTGGCAATTTCCCCAATTTCCAGTTGATGAAATAAAATCTCTACGAAGGATTAGGCCTAGGCTTAAGCCTAAGCCTAATCCTAAACCTAAGCCTTAAGCCTAAGACTAAGCCTTAGGCCTAAGCCTAAGCACTAAATTCTAAGCCTAAACCTAAGCCTAAATCTAAGCCTAAGCCTAGGCCTGCGCCCTAGTAGAGATTTGATGTCACAAACTGGCAATTTCCCCAATTGCCAGTTGGTGACATAAATCTATGTCACTAACTGGCAGAGACTTTATGTTACCAACTGGCATCTTCTCGAAAGTTCTATGAAGCTTCAAGAAGATCTAAGAAACCAAAATCAGTCGAGAGACACACACTTACATTAACTGTAAAACCAAAATTTTCAAAAGCTTGGTCTAGTTTCACAGTATCCATTTTTCTCAGCTTTATAGAAAAATTCAAATAATTAGCCTCGGTACAAAGGCACACAGAAAGCTTAGTTTATAAGAAGGTTATTCAATTTTTGAACTTTATTCAATTGCTTAGCAACAGTTATTACTCTTGTGTTTTTGAGATTGAGCTCCTGTACCTCTGGAGCTTTTGGACCTTCTATACCTCTATAAAAGTATCTTAAAAGAACTCTCACTCAGGTGGTTTTCTGTTCTCGAGAGCATAATTGACTTTTATTTAATAAAGATGTGTTTTTTAGAATGAGCTTCTGTACCTCTGAAACTTTATAAAAATATACTAAAGAACTCTCAGATAGTTTTCCGTACTCGAGAGTTTAAATGGTTTTTGTTCAATAAAAGCAGAAAATTCCACTTAACAACTCAAAGACCGTTATATTCAATAAGCGAGTATATTTTGATCAACGTGCTGTGGGCGATCAGCGTGCATGCCGAGATTGTGTTCGAGCAACAACTTGGAAAAGTAAAAATAGAGAAATTATGCGCTAAGGGTGTTCATATACTAGGAAACTATTTTAATTCGCCTCCTAAAAATATTCGTATTGTAAAAGTTATTTATTTGGGTCATTTAAGGATTGATCATGATGTTCCTATTAATGAAATTTTGACTGTAAAAGTTAAATTATATTTAGTCAAAGATGGCAAAGCACAATAAAAAAACAAGAAAACTACTATAAAACTAGATTTTTCATTCGTTTATTAATTCAATATAAGAATTGCATTTTCTGAGTTTTTCTGCATTTTCATCAATATGCCCATCAGATATAACAGTTAAGTAACTTGGATCAGAATACCGCCTTATCGGATTTGGTGGCTCATCAGAGTCTTCAATAACCTTTAAATAAGCATCCTGCTTTTCCTTCAATTGGGTTTCATCATAATAGCGATTTTCAATAACCTCTAAATAAGCATCCTGCTTTTCCGTCACTTTGGTTTCATCAGAATAACCATTTTCCACTTTCTTTGATTCATCCCGCATTGAATTGTCGTTATACAAGCCTGGTCCAGAGATTTTCTCATCGTCTTCGTTATAAACATTTTTTAAGTCAATAATCGACTTATCATTCCCAATAGATTTGCTAAGCACAAATCGACTTGGGGTTTCACAATATTTTTCAAAAGTCTCCTTTAAAATTTTAAACCTTGGCCTTGAGTACGAGCGGGGTGCCCAACATAGAAGCAGAGTCTGATATAGTTCCAAACTGCAGTTCTCTGGTCGAACCAACCGATTGCCATTGTTTAGGTAAGCGCACATGGATTGCAACACGTTTCTACGGTCAATAAACACGTTTTCATATGGCCGTTTTGCAAAGGTCAAGATTTCCCAACATGTCACACCAAATGACCATACATCGGTGGCTTCACAGTATAGGTTTTTCTTGGGACTACTTAGACATTCGATTGCTACCTAAAAATACATTAGGCTTGTCAGATAAAGGTCCCGAAATGGGACTAAATTTGACCCTGAAGAAGGGCCAAATTTACCCCAAAATATGGCTAAAATTAGCTCCAAAATTGGGGCTATTTGGACCTAAATGGAACTAATTTTGATCTCAAATGGTTTGAGATCTGACCCCCCAAAAAAAGCTAAAATTTGATGCTAAAGTTGACCTAATTTGGATTTAAACTTAGGCGCTCAAAATTTACCCAGAAGAAGGGCATTTTCGATGGAATCGTAATATCAGTTTGAGTCAAACTGGATAAACCAAAATCGGTGATTTCAACATGTTTTTTCGACTTCATCAAAACATTTCTCGCCGCCAAATCTCTGTGCACAATAGACCTTTCTGCCAGATATTCCATTCCAGATGCCACTTGAAGACAATACTGAAGCAGATCACTTGGCTTGATCTTATTTTTCTGACTCTGCAGATAGCTTTTTAAAGAGCCAAGTTCACGCAGAGGAGTGACCATTTTGCACCCATCTGCCAAGCAAATTCCATAGAGCTTCGTCAAATGAATATGAGTAAGCCTAGCCATGATCCCTGCTTCTTTGATCAGCTCTTGTTCGTTGACATCTTTGATGTTTTTGATAGCCACGTTGACTTTTTTGTCGTCTATGAGGTATTTCCCAGAGAAGACATCACTAAATTCCCCGGAGCCGAGTTTCTGTTTGCCTATCTTCAATTTGTCTATCGGGATTAAGAGCAATGAGCCGGTATTTGCTTGTGATAATGATAATAGTTCGTTTTGACGGATGATTTTTCTGATTTTTAGTTTCTGCCATGATATGAAACCGATAAAGAAAATTAGCATGGCTATAATAGTAACAAGTAATATGGCAATCATGGTATAAGCAATGACATACATGATGGCATTTCGAGAACAATTGTCTAAAAATTGAACTCCACATAAAAAGAGAGCAATAAAAGGTCCGCTGGATGGGGTAAACTTTAGGGGATCAAAATCAAAAACCTGGAAGCTTATGGAGGGATATGGACCTCCACACCCAGTAATTGGATTTTAAAACCATTTTAAGGCCCTCTTTCCATTCCCAGGGATTTAATACAATCACCCCGATCCGATACTCCTCTACTTTTTCAGGGAAATCGCAAAACTCGCAACGAGGTCTAGTGGCAGTAAACGGCCTAAATTGCACATCTTCATTCTCCTATATAGAGTATAGTTTTCTTCTATATAGAGTATAATTGATGGGGTAAATAAAATCTCTTTGTATAACGGCTGGTAGAAAACCAAGGTCGATGATGCGTACACAGATAATCGACCTTGGTTTTCTACCAGCCGTTATACAAAGAGATTTGACTACTACACCGATATGCGTCTCCACTACAGCCAAACACAAAAAGAATATAAATAAAATCTGAACAACCGAATCTCCGAGGCCAGCATGAAATTTCAGTTATCCTGAAAAACCTACTTGCTGATTTCATTATTTGAAACATTAGCCCATTTGGAAGATCAAAATAAATAAGGCCGTCTTTTTGTTCATAAGTATTATATCCATAAATATTATGGTCATTAGATGGTGATGCCATGCATGTCCAATATTGTTCATATTTTTCATCAAGTTTTTTGCCCACATCCGTGCAGATTTTATTTTGATTCCCTTCAACCCAATTATCGTCGGCGTAGAGTTTCAAAGATTCGTAGAGCCAGGTTATTACATCTTCTTTTATCACACCCAGAACGGTACTAGGTTGAATTATTGAATTGGAGATTTCTTCTCTGGTGAGAGATTTCACTTGGCTTTTTGAATTTCCACCTAAAAAGTTAATGAAAATGAGTGCTTAGGTAGTTTGCCCCTCTATCCCCAAATTTGGGGGGAGATGGGTCCTTTGAAAAGCCCTACATAGAGCTTTAAATATCAAAAAGTTTAGCCCATTCTTTAGTTCAAAACGAATAAACCCTTCTTTGGGATCTGCATTAGCTAAACCATAAATATTCGTATTTCGTTCTGAAGTCGAACACAGCCAATAGATTCCATAAGTATCATCAAATTTCGTGGACATATATGTACATATTTGGTTTTGATTTCCATCCACCCAATTCTCATCAGCGTACTGCTTTAGAGCATCATGCATCCACAAAGTAGCATTTTCGATCCTCTCTTTTTTCAATGTGCTCACTTTCCAAATTGACTCGAGAATTTCTTGTTTGGAAAGAGAGGTTGGTTTACCAAGAGCATAGTTCCCGCCTAAAATATATAGTAATACAGAGAGGGAGAGGTAAAAACCGTGGTTTTTGTAGGAACATAATTTGGACGGACCCTAATACCTCAAGCTAGCCACTACACCACCGATCAACATCAATTTATTCCATCCAACTTAAATATCATGTACGCCTTTTTTGACAATTTTAAAAAATTCAATTTTTCCCTGCTATTTTAGGCCATAAGGAACAGTTTTAGCTAGTTTTGGAAAAAATTCTTATCTTTCCAGTCTGACAGTTCCCTTGTTAGGTAATTTGCCCCTCTCTCCCCAAACTTGGGAGGAGGTGGCTCTTTTGAAAAGCCTTACTTGGAGCTTTAAATATAAAAAATTTTAGCCCATTCTTTAGTTCAAAACGAATAAACCCTTCTTTGGTATCCACATTAACATAATCATAAATATTCGTATTTCGTTCTGAAGTCGAACAAAACCAATATATTCCATAAGTCTCATCAAATTTCGTGGACATGTATGCACATATTTGGGCTTGATTTCCATCCACCCAATTTTCATCAGCGTACTGCTTTAAAGCATCATGCATCCACAAAGTAGCATTTTCGACCCTCTCTTTTTTCAATGTGCTTTCTTTCCAAATTGACTCGAGAATTTCTTGTTCGGAAAGAGAGGTTGGTTTACCAAGAGTATCGTTCCCGCCTAAAATATATATTAATACAGAGAGAGGTAAAAGCCGTGGTTTTAGTAGGAACATAATTTGGATGGACCCTTATACCTTTAGGTTTAATCACATTAAAAGCAAGACCATTCGGGAGATTAAACATAATAAATCCTTCTTTTGTATCGGCTGTAACTACTCCATATATCGGTTCATTTTTTCGTGAGGTCATACATATCCAGTATGGTCCATAGGCTGTATCAAATCTTGTTTTCAAATACAAACAGATTTGATTTTGATTGCCTTCTGTCCAATTATCATTTGCGTAGAGTTGCAACGCCTCGAATAACCATGTTGTTGCGTTTTCTGTTCGCTCTTTGCTTAGTTGGCTTTGCTCGGAAATAGAATAGAAAATTTCTTCTTTTGTAAGCGATTTTATTTGATCGTTTGTTAATTCTTCTAAAATTAAGAGTTTAACTTTTTTTTACCATGGCAATATTGCCAACAAGGTAGTGTGTGCGCATTCCCAATAGCTTTCGCCAAATTACTGCACCCTTAATACACTGGCCTCTGCCTAGCTAGGGGCATACATGGGGAGACCTCAGATTTTATCCTGGAGGTTGTGGGTCGGGATCTAGAGAGAATTGTGTGTACGGATTGGGGGGGGGTGAGAGGATAGTGGTTTTTTTGAAAATTTCACCTGGGGTGCTGCCCATGTATAGCTAGGGGTCTCCAAACTTGGCACTAGCTTCGTATAAATCAAATTTTGCTCACCAGGAGTATAAATTTAAACGCGAAATGCGACTTTTGAAATACAAAATATCGATGTGTTTTAATGCAAAAAGTACACTTTCAATTTGTGAAATGCGAAATTGCGCATTTAAATTTATACCCCTGGCCCAAAGTTGCTTAGCTTGTAAGATCGGACGATTTCCGGTGGAACTCGTACATTTTGTAAAAAAACATACTTTGACTGTCGCAATAAATATTCAATTTCTCAAGTACATTATTCAAATCAGTAAAATTTTGATTTTTTCCAACCTCTCTTCTGAATCTGTCAACAGCAACAGATTCAATGTTTCTTGTTATCAAAATAACGAGTAAAACACACTCAAAAATTTGTAGGTTCGATTGTTTAAGTCGAGAAGAAAAAGTAGACATGGTGAAACATTGAAGAATACAATTTTATATGACCTTTTATTGAAAAGAGTTTGTTGCGCCGTGTTAATATAAAAAGGGCTGATGAAAAATGAAAGGCATCATATGGTTTAAAGTGATCACGAGCAGAAAGAACAATTTGCGCAAAAAGAGATAAAAATCTGGAAAAGTTCCACTTGAAAAAAGGAAGTACCAACCTGAAGAAATTTTGACAAAAACATAAGAAACAAATGCGTCACAATTTTTCATAATTAATCTGAAAAAACTTTAAAAAATTACAACCTTAAATTTGTATTGAATAAATTCTTAAATTTTTTCATGCTAAAGACTTTTCTTTTCCATAAATTATGAAATAGTTCTTGACTGATAGAAAACACGTAAAAATTGGCCACATACACATAGGGATGTTATATACCAAAATAGAAAAAGTGGCAAACACGCTACGAAAACGTGGCATTTTTTTGGTTGAAAATCGAAATTTTTTCTCAAAATTGAATTGACTGTTGCTTCACGTGTTGTCAAAATTCGAATTTTGGAAGAAAACTTGAATTTTTTTGTGAAAAATCGAATTTTGTTCAAAAATTGGGTTTTTGATCAAAAATCGAATTTTGGTTGAAAAATTGAATTTTTTTGCTCAAAAATCGAGTTTTTGATCAAAAATCAAATTTTTTGCTTAAAATTTATTGAAATTATCGGTCCTAATGAATTTGATCTTTTCTTTAAAAAACGTCCAACAACGGGGCAAAAAGTCCAAAAACGTGGCAAATGCCACGTTTTCGTGGCAATGTAACATCCCTACATACACAATGTAACGGTCTTTCAAAAATGTTGGCTAACACGGCACGGCAAAGTGTGCAAAAAATGGAAACTCGAGGAAACCGATCGGAATCGTTCTATCTCGCTTCAAAACACTCTGTTATACCTTTTTTGAGCCAAAATAGAGGTGTACACACGAGTTTCGTTGAATTTTTCATGGTTATATATCTCTTTTCATGATTTAAAAAAAATTTGAGCAATAAGTATTTACTGCAAGCGGGATTCGAACTCGCGACCATCGGCACTAAAACTAGACGCGTTAACACTGCGCCATACCGGAATGTAAACTTAGGGAATTATTTTTTTATAAATTGGAGGAATTATTAAAAAGGCATGTGGTTTTTCCTTGTAATTTTTTTGGTCCTTTTTTGTAATTTTTATTTTATAATTTTTTTGAGTCTTTTCTGTAATCAAAATGAGTCTTTTTTGTAAGTTTTTTGGCTCTTTTTTTGTAATTTTGGTTTTTTTTGTAAAAATATTTTGATATTCCGTTTAAAAAATTTTTAACGTATAGAAAGACACAATACGTTTTAAAAAAATTTCACAATAGGATGAAACCCCCCGGCTGCGCCGGGGGATGCCCACCCTTTTGACCTGCAGCCTAAGGTCACAATAGGCTGATACGCCCCGGCTGCGCCGGGGGGCCTAAGGTTACAATAGGTGAAACCCCCCGGCTGCGCCGGGGGATACCCATCCTTTTGACCTGCAGCCTAAGGTCACAATAGGGTGAAACCCCCCGACTGCGCCGGGGGATGCCCACCTTTTTGACCTACAGCCTAAGGTCAAGATGACATCCCCGACTGAAGTTTTTTATATTTATTGTTACACAATATTTTGATCGACTGATTACAGATGAAAATCGAAAAGTATCTTTTTATTGAAAATTACAAAAAATCTAAAAAAAATTACAAACAAAAATTTTTTAAAATACAAAATAAAAAATTACAAAAAAGACTCAAAAAAATTACAAAATAAAAATTACAAAAAAGGATCAAAAAAATTACAACAAAGAATTATATCCATTAAAAATACGTCAACTTCAAAAATTCATATCTTTTGAAGGCAAAATCCAATTTTCATAATTTTGGCTTTAAAATGTTCCTAGCAATGTGTAGATAAAAGTTACGGTTCGCTTTTCCGTGGAAATTTAAGAAAAAATACTTTTTTCTTTATAACATTGCTACAATACCCTATTTTTAGAGTTATTTTCTATCAAAAGTTTGCTTTTTTAAACCGATATGGGGGAAACCGGACCGTAACTTTTATCTACACATTGCTAGAAACATTTTAAGACCAAAATTATGAAAATTGGATTCTGCCTTCAAAAGGTATAAAAAATTTTAAAGTTACGAAATCGTAGAAAATAAAGTCTATTTTTCAAATCTTTGAAAAACGCGAATATCGTTCAAAAGTGGCTAAAAGTTTCGTTTTTATCCTAATTACAAACTGCAAAAAACGGTTTACAAAAATCTGTGCTAGTGTGCTACATGCATTTTTGTATATATGCCTTACAAGGGAACCACTAGTTCTGCCACACTCAGATTTTTATGAGACCTATCTCAAAAAATCGGGAAAAAATAGTATATTAAGAATATGTATATGATTTAATACACCAATCTTCCTATCACGAGATATTGAGGTGAAAAGTTGCAAAAAAAATTCATTATAATTTTGTGCAAAAAGTAATTGACCCATGTGGGATTCGAACCTGGATCGCACAGGGTAAAAGTTAACGACGCTACCAATTGAGCCATAGAGGCTAAACGTTTAAAACCTACAAATTTTGGCCATCATTAAATGCATTTTTATTTACATCGAAATTTTTAATATTTTTTTATAACAAATAATATTTTTAAACAATTTTGATCAATTTTCCTTTTTAAAAATATTATTTGTTATAAAAAAATATTAAAAATTTCGATGTAAATAAAAA
>OZJO01024360.1:0-11751 GCA_900406225.1 Acrobeloides nanus | reverse complement strand
TATTTTAACGAATAATATACAAATTTCTTAGAATATTTCATTAAACTACGAATTGTAACTACTTTTCTAAACCGCGTAACTACTTTTCTAAATCGCGTAACTACTTTTCTAAATCGCGTAACTACCGCGTAACTACTTTTCTCGTAACTACTTTTCTCGTAACTACTTTTCTCCGTAACTACTTTTCTTGTAACTACTTTTGTCGTAACTACCGTAACTACTTTTCCTAATCGCCCGTTTCAGACCAAAATTTTTACAGCATTTGATTCTCCTATATCCATTCTACTATTCCTGTAAAAAATCCCAAAAATGACCGATGTACGCTTTTTGACTTAGACATCACGGACGGCTTTTAATAGGGGTGGAGGTCCCTAGCTATAGGTTGTTTTTTGAAAGATCCCGAATTCGCGTTTGTCAAGAAATTCATTATTTTAAATTTTCGTGTCAATACTCAAACTTTATTGCAAATCAGGCAATATTTCGTTGGATCTGTATAGTTTTTTCTTCAAAAATGTTGTTGATTTCAAAACATATAGGTTCCTCAGCCCCGCTGTCAAATTCGGTGATTTCGGTGTCAATCTATTCCTTATGCATCGAATTTTAATGAAATAGAACGTTTTTTTCGAGAAACTTCAAAATACTCGATAAAAACGGCTTGCAAAACTGACTAATTTTCACCACTTTTCTAGTCAATTTTTGCAAGCCGTTTTTAGCGAGTATTTTGAAGTTTCTCGAAAAAAAACGTTCTATTTCATTAAAATTCGATGCATAAGGAATAGATTGACACCGAAATCACCGAATTTGACAGCGGGGCTGCGGAGCCTATACGTTTTGAAATCAACAACATTTTTGAAGAAAAAACTATACAAATCCAACGAAACATTGCCTGATTTGCAATAAAGTTTGAGTATTGACACGAAAATTTAAAATAACGAATTTCTTGACAAACGCGAATTCGGGATCTTTCAAAAAACAACCAATAAGAAGGATAATTATTTTGTTCTAGTTAACTGAATTTACCCAGAAAATTTATGAATATGTGACATTATGAATACAGGGTGCGTCAAAATTATCCGGATTTTTTGAATTTTCTCATTTTTTCAACAATATTTATTCAAAGCATAACAATAACAATTGATAACAACAATATCTATTCAAAATGTCCACTCCTGGCATCGATGCAAGCTGTCAGACGCTTGGGGAAATTGTCGACGATCTTGACCAGGGTTTCCAAGGTTATTTTTTTCCAGGCCTTTTTCAGCACCTTTTTCAAGGATTCCACATTCGGGTGAGGTCTTTGGCATGCTTTTTCTTCGAGGATCGACAACACGAAGTAGTCGAGCAGGTTCAAATCTGGGCTATTGGGTGGTCATTCACCAGTAGGGTTTCGGCAATGAGGGTCGACTGTGATGACATCGGGGCATCATTGACAGTGCTCGTTGATATTCCAAGAAATTCTGCAATTTCGACCTGTTTTTTGCCACGCTCATGCGCACGAATAATAGCATCTCTCAAAATTTTCAAGCTTTTCATTTTATCATTATAAAAAAATATAATAAATATAAAAGACGTGAAAATAAAAAAATCCGGATAATTTTGACGCACCCTGTATTTGAATTTGTGCATCTTTTTAGCTTCGCTTATATAAAAAAAAACACATAACTCAGCGTAGACATCGAATTATGGGCGCGATAGCTCAACACCTATACAAGGCTGAACACCTTCACTAAAACTATTATTGGAACACCTACGGAAAGTTTTCACTTCAATAATTAGTTAATCACTAATTTTTGATATAACCTCGATTTTTACTCTATGCATATGACAAAGATTGATATTTTTTATCTAGTTAGGGGACTTGTTCAAGAAACAGTTCATGGAAAAGTTTTAGCCCTGATTACCAGGACATTTTTGGTATATTGGCGATGGTATGTTTGGTAACAAATATTCGCGCTAGACCCGAGTTTATTCATAGAAAAGAGTCGTTTTTCGATGTTTTTTAGAGCTTGTAAAAATTGCTCGAAAACGATCGGAAATTTTTTGCTATGGCCCAAAACGGTAAAACAACTCGTTTTTATGCAAAAAGAATTAAGTTAACATAGGTTTTGGAGACTTAATGCTCTAAGAACATCGAAAAATGAAACCTTTCTATGAATAAATTCTGGTTTAGCGCGAATACTTGCTACCAAACATACCATGGCAACTCAATTAGTCTGAAATTAAATGTTTATTGACATGAAAGTGGCGAAAATTAGGCACTATAACTTTTGTCACGAATTGAGTTATCACGCTAACTTGTATCACGCATACAAATCGAAAAAGTAGATTTTTCGCACGGAATTATTTCGAAAATCTGTCGGTTTGTATGCGTGACAAAAGTTAGCGTGACAAAAGTTTTGTGATGGAATGTTTTGTAGGCTAATGCCTTTTTGTACCTCAAAAATGTTTTTTCGCCATAAATAGAAACATGTAGCGCACGTACTAGGAGAGCAAAATTAAAGAAACTTGGGCTTGACAAGTATGGGGATTTTATAAGCTCCTCCTTTTTACGTGTGCCAAAAAGATATACAACGACCTATTAATAATATTAAATGATTTACAAAATATCCATCACAAAAATAATATCTGGATGACCCCTTTCTGCCTTTAAAAGGCAATCGCTTGGACAAATACTTCTTCTCAACCGAAATTTTTTTTTCTTCCTGTATGAGGCATAAACATAAAAGAGAACCAGGGTGATCTTTTTCAATTTTCTCAAAACAAAATTTCAAATATCGCCTTGGTCCTCCTTAGGTTTTTCGATCCAATAAGCGCAAAATTTTTTGTTGAAAAACACTTTTTTAAGCTCAAATGTTCAGAAAATTTCGATTATTGATGAAAATTTTGTTGTAATCCTTGAGTTAAAGCAAAAAATCAGCGTCGTAGGTAAACTTTTTTTGCTGCAAAATGCTTGTTTATTATCTGCAAAAGCTCAGAAAGTTAAGATTTTTGGTGAAAAAGGGAAATTTAAGACAGTTTTATTGAAATCCTTGACCTAAGGTAAATAAGCAATGGTGAAACTTTTGAGACCGAAATCATCAAATAGAAAAAAATCATCAAAAAAATTAGACCCTTGGCTAGCCAAAAAATAGTCAAATAATTTTTTTCATTTTTGATGAATCTAGAGCGGTATTATCAAAACTATGTTACAAAAGAAGTAAATTGAGTTGGCTTCATGAAAAGATGTTTTACTTTAGTAAACCCATAAAATTGCAAATATGATCTTCTTACAATTGTGCTAAAAATTAATTTTTGTATAACAATTGGCCACGCTGATTGTCTCTCCCATCCGATTGCAAAAATTAAACACCCACCAGAAAAAACGCCCTCCCTCTCCAGCCAGGTAGCCGCTTAGAACAGTAGAAATTTTTTGTGTGCCTCATTTTTGTGATCCCTCATTTCAACAAAATATATACTATTGAGGTTGTTAATTGGTACTTAATTTTTAACTGTATTGCTAATGATCCACAAAAAGAAGTATTTTTTACTTTTATTTTATTAGCGAAAATATTTTTAGATTAAAAATTTCGCTATAGCTTCGGCACAAAGTTTACATTTTTTGCAAGGTTTTCAAACTTTCTAATAAAGTTTTGTAATCTCATTTTTGGATAATTAACAGCGAATTGCGCGCCATAACTCGAAAAGAAGCCACTTGCGCAGTGCCGCAAACCCACCTAAACCTCAACTATACCTAACACAAATGAGAAATACTGGGCTTGCCAAAGACATAAAGTCTAAAATCCATACAATAAATTGTTGCATAATGCTGATGATTTTAGCATCATCGTTTAGCACACCGATTAAAAATATTATTAATGCTAAAGTGGCTGCAAATTGAGTTATGAACATTAATATACAATGGACTAAAAACAATATTTACACAAATTGGGGGGATGGGGAGCTCTTTTTTGATATGGAAGAGGTGGAGTCATTTTTTGTGAGGGGTAAATTTATTGTGGAAACTTGGTAAAGCCGGGAAAACTTTTTTATCTTCCACCTTTTAGATCCTCAAGTTAGGTAGGATCGTTTAATAAAAGTTCTTACGAAATAATTGCACATCCTTATTCCCATAAAAATTTTTGTTGTTCGTGGTCATTTTTTGAAACTCCTTTTTGTATCTTATTATTGTCATCAGCTCTAAAATGAACGTGATAGATGAAGTCGTTAGGAAAGTGATATGGCGTTCGACTAGAGTTATCTAAAATTTTTAAACTTGAATTCATTATATAAGTGGCGTAAAATTTCAGCGCATCTGAGGGGTACATCAAAATTTCGATTTGTATATAAAAATTTCTAAAAATCATAAAGTGATCCTTATTTTTTCTATATCCATGCCGGTGGGATGAATTTCTGCCCCACTAAATTATGCTACTGTTCCTTATTCATAAATTTTACTTTTTTAATAATTTCACTATCATATAAAACGGCAATGTTTCCATCTTTGTTCGTATACCTAGCTAATGCGGGAATACGATAGCTAACTGTTATTAAAGCAATTAACAATAGTAAAATTATGATAAGTTTTAAACGGCGGCCTGTCCAGATCTAAAAATTTAAATCTAGTAGGAGTGAATATAGGTGCACAGGGGACTGCCCCCTGGCGTTGTATCGAGGCTGAAAAATTTAAAAACATGATCCTACACCAGAATATTCTTACCCCTCTCCAACTTTCTGAGGTGAGAATGATAGTACAAAAATTCAGGTTAGTGAAAAAAACTTTAAAAAGTTACAAATTGGTGCTGTTGAACCAAAAACAGCGAACTAAATCGATTGAAAGCAATCGTTGTATGACAGAGTAAATTAAAAGAGCACAAATATCCATTCATTGTGTAAACCACACTTGCCCATAACGGTGAGCTTAAATAAAAGTCTAGAAACCATCCATTTATAGGAATTCGAGTTAGACATATGATCTAAAATCAAGTGATCATAAAAAACTACTTTAACTTGGGGTATCTCAGATTGGGTGGGGGCACTTTTGCGCTCTCACATATGCGCACTTGACATTTGCACTTTCACATTTGCGCCCCGACATATGCGCGCTAACAATTACGCCCGATAAAACAATTTTCTGAAACCTTCTCATTCATTGTAGCAACTATCTTAGCCGGAATTTCATTTCCTGTAATAGTTATTTTTCTAAAAAATATCTGTATCATTTTAGCAGCTAGCTCAACTTTTCCTGATTTTACAACTAGCCGGATTCAAAAGGCGAGTCTTTCAGTCAGTGTCTAAATCTTTGGCCATCAGTTCAAGAGCATGTGACGAATCTTTGTGAGATTGTACATCTTGTAAAATATCTTTCAAAAAAGATCGAAAATTTTAAAAATGGAAAAGGGCGTGCAAGTTGGATACGCAAATATTGAGGCGCAAATGTCGAGGCGCATATGTCAGGGCTCAAATGTCGTTGCACAATTATAGAGCGTACATGTCAGAGCGCAAAAACTTGGTGCTCAAAAGTCGAGCGCGCAAGTGTCGTTGCGCATATGTGAGAGCGCAAAAGTCCCCCACCCCTCAAATCGCTCGAAATCGTGTTTTCTTCTTCATCCGATAGTGAAAAGAAGAAAAAGGCAAACTCACATTTAAATAAAATATCGCATCGCTTATAGACACCACAAGAAACAGTACATAAAAACCACCAGTAAATTCATTATGGCGCTTTTTAATTCTTACACTGAGAAAATATATCATAGAAAGGTTGAATAAAAAGAATGGCAAATCAAAACTGACTAAAAGGATTTGCATGAAAGTCACAACCATTTTTAGCTCAATAAAGACACTACGCGTGATCTAGAGAAAAGATTTTATTGAAGAATAAAATTCTATAGAAAAGATTTTCATTTTAACGAAGAACAATCAAGTGATGATAATCTTTCTAAGAACCCAAAGCTCAAAAATTGTGCTAAGAAGGATAATTATTTTGTTCTAGTTAACTGAATTTACTCAGAAAATTTAAGAATGTGTGACATTATGAATATTTGAATTTTTCATCTTTTAGCCTCACTTGTATAAAGTAACACATGGTTTAGCGTAGACATCGAATTATGGGCTCAGCGATAGCTCATTAAAAAGCTAAACACCTCCGCTAAAACTATTATCGAAACACCTATGGAAATTTTTCACTTCAATAATTAGCTAATCACTAATTTTTGATATAACCTCGATTTTTACTCCATGCATATGACAAAGATCAGGTTAAAGCTTTTCCATGAATTGTTCTTGACAAAAAGCCCCCTAATTGCCTAGGCTTAGGTCTAGACTTAAGCTTAGGTCTAGGCTTACGTCTAGGCTTAAGTTTAGGCCTAGGCTTAAGCTTAGGCTAAGGCTTAAGTTTAGGTTTAAGTTTATCTTAGGCCTAGGCTTAGCTAGATTTAGCCTAGCTTAAGCCTTACCCTTTAAAAAAACCTCTTCATTGTGCTCCAAATATTTGCATTTAATATATAAAAACTTTATACAATTCATATGATGCACAGATTACAATAAAACACTCAAACTTCGAGATCGTAAAGCACTGAAATCGGTGGAATTATCTGGTCCATTAAAGGCGGCTTCTAAAAAGTTTTTCGATGCACCTCTGGGTCTTGGTGGAAGTTTTCCAGGTTGTGTTTCTATGGGTTCTTGTTCCGGTGTTTCGGACGGTTTTGCCCATTCTTGCACATCGCCTAAAAATATTAAGAGATATTAGACATTGATTTTTGAACACGATCAACTTGAATTACCTGAACCAAAAATTACGAACAAAGTTCCAGTAAACCAAGATGCTGCGGTGACAGTATAAAAAATATGTCTCCATTCTTCGATTGTGCCCTAGAAGGCAAATTTGAAGGTCGTTTGATGTCTCGAAACACTTTTTATGTTTTTGAGGATTTCTCTGGAAATATAATGCCAACCCCGATAGTTTTGGTGTCGTTAGAAAGCTGGATTTTGTAGCAATTGAATGACACCAAAATCATGCCAAAAAGTAAAAAAAGATAGGCTGTTGGTTGAGGAGTTATTGCATAATTAGTCAAAAATGTCGAAAAAATTGACATTTTTTTACTAATTATGCAATAACTCTTCGACTGGAAAGAGTTGTGGCATGATTTTGGTGTTATTCGATTGCTACGAAATCCAACTTTCTAACGACACCAAAACTATCAAGATTGGNATTATTTACTAATTATGCAATAACTCCGCAACCAGAAAGAGTTGTGGCATGATTTTGGTGTTATTCGATTGCTACGAAATCCAACTTTCTAACGACACCAAAACTATCAAGATTGGCTTTGTATTTCCGGAGAAATCCTCATCAAAAACATAACCAAGTTTCGAAAAATCAAACGACCATTTTGAAAGCTTATTTTATACACCTACAGTCTTATTAAACAAATAAACCATCGAAGGTGCCGTGATTTGGCCCAAAATCCCGGCAAGCATTGCCAAGGAAGTCAACAATCCCGTATAAGCTGGTGCCAGCGACAGCAAACTTGTATAAAACCCACTCAGGCATGGACTCATACTAACTGTTACCATACAGAACAAAAACAAAGTCAAATATGGTGTGCTACAATCCGCATAAACTGCTATGAGAAGGAAGAACAGGCCAACAAATACACTTGCTAAATACAGAAGTTATATAAATAACGACTAAAATCACAGCTTACAGACGCCTTGAGAAATTTTACAAGCTGCTGTGGCAGAGATAGTTTTTCGTTTCAACCAGTCGATTGCGATGCTCCAGCCCATTTTTGTGACGAAGTTTGTTATTTGAGGCAAGGCATAGAAAAGGCCGTTCTAAATTTTTAAGCTTAAGCTTAGGTTAAAGTTTAGGCTTAAAGGACCAGTCAGTCAGTTAAAACCATATGAAAAACGAGATATTCGGAAAGAGCATGAAAAATGGAGCATTTTTTGTTTTTACGGCATTTTCTGAATCGTTGTAGTTTTCGAGATAATTGTGTTTGAATTTGTTACAAGCTCTTCGTTGTAATACACAGTTTGTGTATTACAACGAAGAGCTTGTAACAAATGCAAAAATTTCAAACGCAATTATCTCGAAAACTACAACGATTCAGAACATGCCGTAAAAACAAAAAATGCTCCATTTTTCATGATCTTTCCGAATATCTCGTTTTTCATATGGTTTTAACTGACTGGACTGGTCCTTTAAGCTTAGGATTAGGCTAAGGCTTAGACTAGGGTTAGGCTTAGGCTTAATCTTAGGCTTATGGTTAGGCTAAGGCTTAAGCTAGGTTTAGCCTAGGCTTAAGTTTAGGCTTAGGCTTAAGCTTAGCCTCCCTTCTCTATAAATTTTCGTGTATATTTTTTAAATTTACAATTCCAGCAGGCAGAAACAAAACTTCTTTGAAAAACATCGGCAAGTAAATTTGTATAAGCATGGCTATCGCCTGCGAGCTGCAGAAACAAAACAGTACTGCCCATAATGGATAACTTTTCAGAATATCTGCATATGGGACTTTCTGACTTGTCGCCTCAGTTCTGACTTGTCGCTTCTAAAAATATGGAATTTTAGCGAATTGAAATTTGAAATCCTTCGAATTTACTTTTACTCGAATAGATTTACAAAGGTCATTTCTTGAACTCAAATAAACACGTTCTTTTCTCGTCATGACATTGCATTCTGCTGGCGAGTTTGGTACAAATATGCGCCACGCCACTGACCAAACAATGCCGATGACAGCTAAAAAATTTTCTTATATTTATTTGAACTATTATGTTTTATCCTTCTGTTGTGATCCTCCAGCGTGCGGATCACAAACTAAAGTTCACTTCAAGACTTTTAAGTACGGCACCTCAGACGGGGGTAACGCCAAACTCAGGTAAAATCTTATGGACTCAAGGTGGAACCGAACCTTGCTAGTGCCGGTGATGCCGTAGACTTGGAAGCGCACCGAACCACTACACTATGGTGGTCACTGAATAACTCATAACTAATTTCGACCTAGTGCCAACCACAAAAAGTTGTGCTACATACCGCAAAGATAGAAAATCGATGGCCATCCCAACACGGATTCGCATAAAAAACCTGCTAGTGGGACACCAATAACTCCAGCAATTTGATTCCCTGTAGTATAGATAGAAATCGCAGTACTTTTTTCACTAGTTGGAATCCATGAACTTAGTAATTTGTTAATCGAAGGGACAAGAGCACCCTGAAAAAATTTAAGATCTAGATATATGCGAAGAGCATATGACAGACATACCTCACCGAAACCTAAAAAAAATCGGCAGAGGAACACTCCCCAATGTCCCACATGCACCGCCATAACTGGTAATGCTGCCGTACAGACTATACATATCCCACAGGCTATTTGTAACAGATCAACTGGAGACCAAAGGTCTGCTAACAACCCACTAGGTAGTGTTGTTAATAGCGATCCGTAAAAAGTTGCAGCAACTAGTCTTGTTTGAATGGCACTATCCCAAATTAGGTCACCCTAAAAATTGTTTAGATTCTCACAAAAATAAGCCTTACTCCATAATCGTTTATCACTGGTCTATCACCGCTCTTGGCAACCTGGCAAGTGCCTCCTCTACTTTCAGTAGCTTCGGTGACTGGGATTCCTATTTTATCATCTCGATAAGTATCATTCATTAAAATATCAGAAGATTGAAATAAAGCAGTCGAATTAACCATACAAGGAATAGCTATACTAATATTGATCTTCATAAAAACCATAGCAAAAAATCCCAACATAAGCATTAAGAGAACATGGAATCTTCGAGCAAAGGGGTGGAATAGAGGAAAATCTATTATGATTAAGTTTACGCTGCGTTCTCAAACAACCCGATTCCAAGTAGAGCGGAATCCAAAACGGTCATCGACTGAACAGGCCTTTTCTGGAACCCCAGTTAAGGAGAATTTAAGTCGACAGTCATAAAGGAAGTTCGTCTACTATACGCTACACCTCCTGTTATTCGTTAGAGCGACAGGATTTAGCGCTGGGCTTTTCAGAGAATCCCCGTTAGTTTCTTTTCCTCCTCTTACTGATATGCTTAAGTTCAGCGGGTAATCACACCTAAGTTGAGGTCGGGAGAGCGAATACTCTTTTTAGGTCTTGAACATAACTTACCGGTAAGTTATGTCCGGAACCTAACTTGCGGCAAGTATAAATGGTGCCTTTGTGAAAAGTTTCCTGTCATGAAAAAAATTCTCACGAAATTAATTAGGGTGTACACGAACTTTAGGGATACCCTGTATACGCTACATCTCACGTTACCCATTAGAACGACAGGATTTAGCGCTGGGCTCTTCCCCATTCACTCGCCGTTACTAATAAAAATGAGCTTATTTTTAGATTTTTGTGAGTAATGGGGAAATGTTCTATTGAATGAACAATATAGGACAAGCGATTTTGAAAAATCTTACATGTATAAACAGGAAGCTCAGGCACTTTGATAATAATGTCGTCAGCCATTCTGTTAGAATGAGTTATGAATTTAGCTTTGTTAGTAAATATATAGTAAGATTATATTCATTACTTTTTCTAAAATTTTTCGAAAAATTAACATTTCTACATTGGCAAATATTCAATTTTTATATATCATGATTGATATATAAAAATTGAAAAGAAATACTTCTTTTATTCTGAAAATGCCCAGAAAAATACTTATTTTTGACGAAAAATGATGAATTTTGAAGAAAAATGAAAAATTTTGGACATTTTCGGTTTAAAAAATGTAAAAATTTGGTGATTTATAGTAAAAAATCATAATGGAGACCATTGTAATTTTTTTTAATTTCATAAATTTTGGACAAAAACATGGGGGGGGGGGTAATTTTTAATTTGAATTTTTTCAAATTAAAAATTACATCGTTACATGTAAGAACCGGGGAACCGAGCGCTTCGCACCTGGAGGGGAAAAGAAGTTGTATTTATGGCACTTATGCACATTAACCCCCCCCCCCACGGCCGTGGGGAGGGTTAAAGTGCACAAAATTTAGTGCATTTTGACTTCCCCCCCCCCCAACCAAAGAACAGTACAGGGTGGCGCATAAAAAACTGCACTTTCGAGATTTTTACTTCTACTTTGAGTATAACTTTTGATTCCGATCATCGTTTTCCATGATCTTGGTGTCGTTGAATAGTCCATAATCAGAGCTATCCAATGATACCAAGATCATGGAAAACGATGGTCGGAATCAAAAGTTATACTCAAAATAAAAAAGAGGTAAAAATCACGAAAATGCGGTTTTTTATGCGCCACCCTGTAAATATACAAATTTCAAGTGTGGAAACATAAAACCATTATTTTTTCTACTTTTCGCCGTGTCTTTTGCGTCAATCATATTTTCATTTCAATTTGACATTTTAATCGATTATTCTTATAAATGAAGTATGTCAAGAAATTAAGAGGATTAACCGAAGAACACACTTTTAAACGGATGGGTTTGCCTGAACTCGACTTTTGACCTCATGACGCCCGGCGCAGCCCGGGGGGGGGGGGGGTGTCATCCTATCGTGACCTTAGGCTTCAGGTCAAAAGGGTGGGCAAAAACAAAAAAAATTGTTAATTGAATAAATTTGGAAAAAAAATTGAAAAATTTTTTAAAATGTTAAAAAATTGTTTGGAGTGTTTTCCGACTTTTTTACTTTTTTTAGTAGTAAACACGGCGGCGCGATTACTACGTTTATATGGCAAAGTCGATTCAGATTTTGAAATTGGTGTATACACTAGGTTTTCGACTATGCTGAATCCAAAAATGGCAGAAAT
>OZJO01024359.1:0-10171 GCA_900406225.1 Acrobeloides nanus | reverse complement strand
TTCAAACGCAATTATCTCGAAAACTACAACGATTCAGAACATGCCGTAAAAACAAAAAATGCTCCATTTGTCATGATCTTTCCGAATATATCATTTTTTCATATGGTTGTAAATTACTGGACTGGTCCTTTAAAAAATTTTTTTTGATCGGTCAATACATTTGACTTTTTTATAATTTTTCCTTAATTTTAAGCTAGTTCTATTTGTTTTTTAATATAATTTTTAATTTAAGCTAGTTCTAAAAATAACCCTGAATGAGGAAATTTACATGCAAAATCTTCACAGTTCCAATCGGCTTTGCTTGCGCTAGTGTGTCTCGCATGTAGCAAATCATAAGCGCGAGAGAGACGAAAATGTCTCCGGTTGATCGTTGTTCCGTCGTTTTCGCGGAATCCACACACTTTCAACAACAAAAATGTGATGAATTTGTCGGACAATGAAGATTTTTGCTCGGCTTTAGGATTAAACAAATAAACAAACACAAACATTTTCTTCCAGTCTAAACACTCAACAAGCGGAGGTCTTTAGCACACTTATGGACACATGGAAATTTTTTTAAATCGGGTGGGATTGAACTTGGCTGGATAGAGTGGTTATAGATTGTTTGAAACAAGTGGTCCTATGAATGAAGATAAATCATAGAGCGGTGAGAAAACAAGTTAGACATGGTTAAAGACTATGGGGTTAGAGAAGGTGTATAGGTTGGCCTTTTAACCAGCAGAAAAACCTAATTGACCAACAGGATGGACAGTCAAGAGTCTCTTTGAAATCATATCCGACGTACTTGATCGGAAACGCTTTCTCGCTACTGGATCGGATCTTGATCTTCCTTGATTCAGGGAAGCGGTATTGACTGAATGTTTCTGATCAAATTTATCTATTTTTTGTAGGATAGGTGGTGATGAAGGGCCATACAGAGAGGGGGAAATAGCGTAGCCAGGAGTGGAAGATTGCTCTCCCCGACAATGATAAAAATTGAAAAATTTGTCCTTGGGGGCCAAGATGTTTTTTTATTTTGTAAATTTTTGGATAAAATATCGATTTTTTAAAAATTTTTTACAATAAAATGTTGTATTGCAAAACGACTCGTTGTAAACTCGTCGTAAAGCGATTTGAATTAGTTGGAATATTGACACGAAAACTCTGAACTTTTCATTTTTTAAAAATACACTTAATTATTGGATGTTTTACAAAACAAAGACGGCATTCTTTATTGCTCGACGAGACGAACAAAACGACACCAAATTGATCCAATTTGAGAATTGTTTTGGATTATTGAAACGAAAACCCTGAATCAGAGTCTTCGTTTCAATAACTCAAAACAATTCTCAAATTGAATCAATTTGGTATCGTTTTGTTCGTCTCATCGAGCTATAAAGAACATCTTTGTTTTTTAAAATACATCCAATAATTAAGTGTATTTTTAAAAAATGAAAAATTCAGGATTTTCGTGTCAATACACCAACTAATTTAAATCGCTTTACAACGAGTTATCATGCATTACGACTCAGCTAACGTCGTAATCTACATGTATAATGCGACAGCTAACGTCGTAAACCGTTGTTTACAATAGCTGACGAGCAGCCTAAATACTGAAAAAATTTTGTTGAAAACGGATTTTTGAAGTTCTAGTATACCGGGTTGCATGGTTGTATTTATTTTGGGTCACCCTGTAATTTTAGGACCTAATCTTTAACATAACCTAATATTTGTCTCTCAATATTTAATCAATAATTCATATTCTACCCTGATTCAGGGACACTATTTATGTGCTGCTGCAATGAAAAAAATATCTAATTTTTTATTATTCATGCTAATTTTATGGACAATATCTATATTTTCTTTATGTAACACCGAATTATCGCCATTACCTATAGAACTTATACCACCTTTATTTATCAGGTCTCCTATTCCGCCAACTATTATGCCACCTTTACCTTCGAGGACTACTTTTTTGCCGACTACACCACCGCCGATATCTGCGGTGATTCCAGAATTTCCGGCGTTTGATATGGTTAGGGAGAGGGATGATTTACAGGTATAGAACCAGGTGACCGAACGCCTTCGGTGCTCAAGAGATCGTTCCAAAAATTTTTTTTCGATTCAACTTTTTTCGAATTTTTAAATTTTTTTTCAATTTCTATCCAATTTTTCGTTTTTTTCAAATAAATCGATTTTTTTTCAAAAAAAGAATATTTATTGAAAAAGCAAAAATATTTAGGCGGAGATGGGGACAAATTTTTGAAAATTTTTTGGGACTTCCCCCCCCCAAATCTAGCCCAAAATTACGATGCTGCACCCTCCCCTTCCCATGCAAAAAGTAGCAAAATACTATTATAGTCGAAATTTTTTTTGGCTACCACGGAACTTTTTATTGAATCAGGCAACGTGTACATTGAAACGAAAAGAAACATGGATCCTTATATAGCTTTTTATGCATCCCTGCGTGGTCGTATATCAGAAAAATAAGGATTAGTTTTCCGCCTACCTTATTTTCCCGACATACGACCACGCAGGGATGCAGCAAAAAAGCTATATAAAGATCCTCGTTTGTTTTCGTTTCAATATACATGTTGCCTGATTCAATAAAAAGTTCCGTGGTAGCCACTATCAATTGCTTTCGTTTTCCCAAATCACCCCTCCCTTTTCATGATATACACAGGTCTTTATCCCTTTATAACATCTAGTTATGTATCAGCTAATAAGAATCTCCTTTTTTATTTCTGGCTATAAGGCGATATATCATCATTTTAGGTAGTCCATCCTCCATCTCCCAATGAGCAAGATTGGGTTATGGCCATCGGAAACGAATCTGCTATAGACAATGTCCTTGCTATAAGTCTAATCTATGGCGGCAGACTAGTTTCTATGGGTTATTACTATAGGTATCAGCAAATTTATTATTACGCAATTATGCATAAATACGAAGGACCGGTGTTCCTAAAGCCAAACCCCTATACATATCAAGAGCTGGTGAAAGTAGCAAGAGAGAATCAAGAAGTGAATTTGGGACTAACACAACTTTGTGGGCAGGATACTGGGCAAGGTCAAGCGGTGTTTTCGACTTATTGGGAGAGTATACCGGATGTTCATTTTAAGGTATAACATTTCCTATCTATCCCAAGCTTAGCCTTATGCTTGGACTTAGGCATACCCTACTATACATGGGTACGCCCCAGGTTTTTCACCTGGGGGTTGTGAGGCGGGGGAGATTGTGGAGGATGTAGGATGTGGGTCAGAAGGCCGACAAATTGAGGATTGATAGTCGAAAAGTAGGTTGCTTGGAGCAGCATATTTATTTTTGGGAAAAAATATTTTTTAAATTTGTCAATCTTTTTTTTGGTCGCTTTTTTCGACCCCATCGGGAGGGGTACCAAATGAGGGTTATGGATTTTTTGAAAAGTCCACCTGGGGGCTACCCATGTATGTACCTTACCCTATTTTCTCTATTTCTCTCTTTTCAGGTCTGGTTCCCAGGCACATCTGAATCCGAAATGCAACGCCAATTAATGGAAAGAGAAGGCTATCGCCTAACCCATTTATGTGGCTACTCCGTCAATAACCGTGCCCAATACGTAGGAGTATGGCAAAAACCTACCCTCAGCAAAAACCCTTATGAAGCCTATTATGGTCTCAACCTACAAGAATGCCTCACCAAAGATAAATATTTAACTTCCAAAGGCTATATTGCCGTGCAATTCCGAGTTTTTAACGCAGGAAGAAATGTGTTGTGTACAGCGATTTGGGAATATCTGCCGGGAAAATATCATATTGTCGAAGTCGGTGATGACTTAAGGCGGATGTATAGGAGGATTTCTAGACAAGATATGCTTCCTAGGCAAATATCACATTTTCTTGATTTGGAAAATAATTTGAAATATGTGGTTTTGTGGAGCAACATGCATTCGTTTCGATATTCACCACCAAAAGAGTTGTGGCATGGAAATACTTCAATACCAGTTACTTATTTAAAAGGTATGTTGAGTATAAAGTCTTCTTAAAGGGAACGTGTGAATCCGTGTCGGGTCAAAAAAAATTTCTTGATTTTTTCGAGCGAAACTCACCCTTTAGTGTCTATTTATGCATAGCGTCATGATACATGTCATAACGAGCGTCATGATGCGTGTCATGACGCAGAACCATGACGCGCGTCATGATGTGCGTCATGACACGCTTCATGACGCGCGTCATGACGCTGCGTCATGACATGTATCATGACATGCGTCATGACACGCATTATGACGCGCGTCATGACCCAGAGCATGTGTGGACACTAAAGGGTGAGTTTCGTTCGAAAAAATCAAGAAATTTTTTTTGACCCGATAATGACAGGATTCACACGTCCCCTTTAATGTCAGATTCGTGCTTAGCACTCTCGAAAAGTTTTAAACGACACCCATATTATCATATAAATGTTCAAACTTGAATTTTGTTACTAACGCTTTATCCACTAGACCATGCGTACATTTTATAGTTCGTGGTTCGATCCCCCTTGAGTCAATTTCTTTAAAAAGATCTCAAAATTTTTGCTTATGCATAATTTTTCATGGAGAACATGATTTCGAAGAAATTATTCATTTTAATCAAAAAATTGATTCACTACAGGACTTCAAAAATTGTATTTCCTTTTAGGAATTTTTTTTATCAAAAATAAATATCACCATCGTATTCAGCACCCCCGAAAAGCTCTAAACGACACCCATATCGTCATATAAATTTTATATTTTGGATTTTACTTTTATTGCTTTACCCACTAGGCTATGTTTGCAGTTTATAGAGCCAGGTTCGATCACCATTAGGACAATTTTCTCAAAAAGAGCTCAAAATTTTTGCGTATGAATAATTTTTCATGGGGAACAATATCCCAGTGAAATTTGTCAATCTTGACTAAGGGATACTCTACAGGGTGAGCAAAAAACCGTGCTTTTGCGTTTTTAGTAAAAATTTTTTTAAATGTTTTCAAAAATCGCATGAAAATACCCCATATAGGTGATTTTTGAAAAAATTTTGAAAAATTTTTCATAAAAAAACACAAAAATACGGTTTTTTGGCTCACCCTATATTTATAAGGCTCATAATACTCATAAATTTAGGTGCCCCAGAACTCCTTCGAGACGACCAACTCGAATTTATCGTAAAAAGAATTGAACATTTCATGCGAGATTTGGATATCCCCGGACTCTCCGTCGCTATCTCCAAAAAAGAACGCCTGAAATTCGCCGCCGGGTTTGGCTATGCCAATATCAGGAAAAAAGAAATCGTCACACCACATCACCAATTCCGCATCGGCTCCGTCTCAAAACCCATCACCGCAGCTGCTGTTTTAATTTTAGTTGATCAAGGAAAAGTGCAGCTCGATCAACGAGTCTTTGGGAAAGGCTCCATATTTGGTATGGAATTTGCGAAGAAAAATTTGTATGGAAAATATGCGGATGATGTTACCGTGAGGCATTTATTGGAGCATACGGCTGGTGGCTGGAATAATTTGGAGAGTGATGCGGCGTGGTTAGAACCTCAAATGAGTACTAAAGAGTTGATTGAACATGTGCTAGAAACTATTCAACTTGAACATAAACCTGGTAAATTTATGGTTTTAAAGGACTAGTCCAGTGGGGGGAAAAGTTGCCCATTTTTGTTGATATTCGGAAAGTTCATGAAAAATGGAGCATTTTTTGTTTTTACGGCATGTTCTGAATCGTTGTAGTCTTCGAGATAATTACGTTTGAAATTTAAATTGTGTACACATTTTCGTTGTAATACACAAACCTTTTTGAATTTTTGCGAAAAAATCGATTTTTTAAATTTTCATAAAATGAACATATGAATATAAAAATTCGTATTAGTCGATTTTCTCTTCAATATCCATTTTTTCCCTGATTCAGGATGGGGAGAGTAGAATTCGATTTTTCACATGAAAATCGCAAATGATTTATTTTAGGAACCAAATGGATTTATTCAAATTTTGGCTACCAACTCCTCGGTTATATCATCGAACGAAAATCTGGCATGACCTATGAAGATTTTGTCAAAAAATACATTTGGGAGCCGTCCGGTGTCGATGATATCCAAATCGCTAGACCTACACTTTCCGAAAAGGCCAAACGAGAAGTTCTATACTACATGAGTGGCAACAAAGTCGGCTTCAATCCGTATGAAATGTTACCAGCTGATCGGATTGGGCCATGGGGCGGATGGATATCGTCACCCATGGAATTGTTACAGTTTATGGCTCGTTTCGACGGGTTTCCGAAAAAGAAGGATATTCTCAGCAAAGATTCGATTGAAGAATGGGCTATTGCAACTAGAGCTTCGAACGAGACATACGGCAAGTTTTCGTGTCAATACTAAATTTTGTTCAAATTTCAGGTCTCGGATGGTCTTTAAATATTATGGGATTCAATGGTTGGCAACACGATGGACGTATGCCCGGTTCAGCTGCTATGTTGGTTAGGCTAGACAATGGCCTGGAAATGGCGGTGGTGGTGAATAAAGAATACAGTGAACGTGATTTTTTCCATGAACTCGGGTACATTCTTCATCATATTGGCAATCATTGTGACTGGTGGAACGATAAATTCGATCTCTTTATACATTCCGATTATTTTTGAATTTTATGCAAATTTTGTAAATTGTTTATATTGATGATAATTTATTATTTATGCGAGGAAAAATAAACATTTTTCTCGTCCAGTGATTGCTGTGGGAGAAGACATTTCACCCCCTCCCAGTGGCTAGGGGGCTGGGGGGAGGGGTCCGCCTCCATTCCTGAAAAATTTGGTACTACTATCGATTAACGACCGCATTGAACGTGAATTTTTTTCGAAAAAATTTTTTCTCGATTTTTTTCTGAAAATGACCCCTATGGGGGTAATTTTGATGCGAGAAATTGATTGCGCGCACTCCCGAAGCGTAAAAACGCCATCTTGACCAAGTTTTTGTGAAAAATTGCCTATTTTTTTGCTTGAGAAAAGATTAAAAAAGGCGAAAAAATAGGCAATTTTTCACAAAAACTTGGTCAAGATGACGTTTTTACGATTCGGGAATGCGTGCAATCGATTTCTCGCATCAAAATTACCCCCATAGGGGTCATTTTCAGAAAAAAAATCGAGAAAAAATTTTTTCGAAAAAAATTCACGTTCAATGCGGTCGTTAATCGATAGTAGTACCAAAAATTTCAAATATTTCCTAATGGTCTCCCCTTATGTTTTTTCCGATTTTCAATTTATTTGTATATCTTGTACACAGGATAAACCCAAGTTACATACAAGTAATAATAATGTGACAAAATATGACAAAAATAAATAACAAAGAAAATCATCCACAATAATCATATAAATAGTTCCATTCTTCTTGTTACATTTCGATCAGATAACAGCTGGTAAACGTCTGGACTGCATACAGCGTTTGTGAAAAGTCCGGAACTTCCAATCGTCACAACTTCGGCCGGTAGCGCGTTCCAGATCTTTCGAGCTGCTTTGAACGGTTTCCAGTTTTGATGTCGGCATGCTGAGCCCCAATTCGTGCCCGACTCTTGTGCTATATCGTAGGTTTTCGGTAGATCTCGCAATGATGGCATTATCTGGCAGTCTTCAATGTCCTTTCACGTAATTGTTGACGATCACAGCGCGTTTTTCCAGGCCATTTGGCTTAAAGGTTTCCATCCTTTCTTCTCGAGCAGGTTCGAGTAAAGCGTAGTAAAGTCATTGGTAGTGTGCTTGGCTGCAAAAATTACCATAACAACATTATTGTAATAATTTAAGATAAATTAAAAACGGAGAATTTGCTTAACGGACACGGTCTTCTGGTGGGCTCATATCCTGCTTTGGGTAATCATTTGCTTCGAAATTGTTCAAATCAGACAAAGCGTATCCCTGATCTAAACGAATTCATAATTATTATTTCAATGAGTTCTAATTTAAATGATACCTTGAATTTTAGAGAGCATGTATGTGGCCGGATTGAAATGACACATAGAGATTCCATCTTTCTCTTTGTCGTCAAATTCTACGGCCATTCCGATAAAATGACCACAAAGAGTATATAATCCGCCACCACTATCGCCTTTCTTCATTCCGCTGTCTCCCATGTGTTTGTTAGAACAAACTCTTAGCCAAAACCGAAACACAGCAATCTTGGTCAGTTTTTAAGAGAAATGAAATTACAAATCTCTCCCAATCGGGGGAATTCGAACGTGAATCTAAATAGCATAGATATAGATAAACCTATTATTACTTTTTGTTATTATTGAAATTTTTCTTATTAGAAATATACAAAAATTTAAATTCTATAAAACATCTTCAATGAATTTCAAACCTGTAATTGAAAAAAATACCTTGTTCCATAGGAGTTGGAGGACGATAACGACGCGCTTCTTCCCACATTAATTCGAACTCAGCTTCGATCCATCTTTCCTTAAGTTCAAACACAAAATCATCACCCTCGCGACGACACCTAAATTTCTACATTTTAAATTCTTTACCAAGAAAAATGCTAATAAAGCAAAATTTTAAAGCCATTAAAAACTTACTTCAACGCTCTACTATTCCTGAATAATCCAACTGGCACATCCTGTTCAAGTTGAAACGCGCGTCGAAGAGTATCTCCACTGATTACACCATTATCTTCAGCCGTTACTTCTACAGTTCGTCCGTTTCCTCGCACAATTATATATTTAAAATAAGATTTTTAAACGGCAAAATATTAATACACACAAACATACAGAGTGCATATCGACAGAGACGCAATTTAATGCTAAAAAAATTCATAATTAATAAACATTTTAGTCATGCGCCAGAAATGGTATATGTATACTATTTTCATAAATTTTTGACAAAAATATAAGGGAAACCAAGGGGATTTTTTTCTACTTTTTACCGGCTTGGGGAGAATATCTCCATATCCTTCGCCATGTCTTTCAAAACTCATTCAAATTCCCGCCATATCGTAACAAATGTTTGCCCCAAATGTCTGTAATTGACCACTGTCTTTTATTGTCCGACAAAGAATGTTGAATGCGTGCCAAGATGTGCTATTTTTCTTTCATATGCAAGGGAAAGCACTTGAAATCTGTCGATGACACACTGGGAAGTTTATGCGTTTTTGATTTTTTACGCGAATTTCAGATTTTATCGAAAAATCAATATTTTTATTTTAAAAAGTTTTTATAGGGTCAAAAATGGATTATAATAACGGGAATCATAACTATGCTTATAACAATGGTACCTTGCATTCGGATAACAGTATTGAAGATTTATATGGAGGTATGAAAAGATCATTTTCCCACGATTAACAAAAGTGAAAAAAAGGGCAATAGGAATGAATGTATTGCACAGTTTTTTAAGGAATTTATCGCATAGGATTTTCCGCACAAGGATCTTCCGCACATTTTTAAATTTTTTTCTCATATTTTTTAAAGATGTTTTGCCAATCGTTTCAATAAACATGATTTTATTGAAATTCAGGCAACTTTTACAATGCAAAAAAATGTGCGGAAGATCCTTGTGCGGAAAATTCATGTGCAGAAGATCCGTGCGGAATTTTTTGTGCGGTGCATTCGTTCCTAGTGCCAAAAGTTTCCGAAACGCCATCAAAATAGAGCAATAGGTAGCGCGGGAGTTTTTAATTTTTAATGTCCGGCTTTGATATCCAGCCGCGTCAACGAGTTTTGGCATTTTTTGAACATTTTTGTACATGCTTCATTTTGTCACATCGTTAAAAAAAAAATAAAAATTAGGTCTAAAGTCTGTTTTTCTGGAAATCCCGAGTTCAGGATTTGTAGTATGTACAATCTATAAGAAGAAAAAAATTTTTTTGTAGTTTGTACAGTATAAGAATCCGTTTTTAAGTTGGTCAAAAAAGTATCCGTTTTTAAGTTGGTCAAAAAAAAATTTTTTTTAAAGAAAATCAAAAAAAGCGCTCTGTAACTTTAAAATTCAACTTCTGAACTTTCGTTTGAGCCCAAGATCATAGAAAATGGATTACGCAGCTCGGAGGAGTAGCATTTTGAAAATCTGCTAAATTTAGGCAAAAAAATCCGATATCATATCGCAATTTAGCAGATTTTCAAAATGCTACTCCTCCGAGCTGTGAAATCCATTTTCTATGATCTTGGGCTCAAACGAAAGTTCGGAAGTTGAATTTTAAAGTTACAGAGCGCTTTTTTTGATTTTCT
>OZJO01024358.1:0-36260 GCA_900406225.1 Acrobeloides nanus | reverse complement strand
TGTATTCCAAGAAGTTCGGCGATCTTATGCTTGCTCACACCTCGTTCGTGCATTCTAATAATAGCAGGACGAAATATTTTCATTTTTAACACCAAAAAACTATATAAATTTAACTCAATCAAAAATTCAAACAAAATCGACTGTTTTATGGGAGGTCGGTTTATTTCCGGACACCCTGTAGTATCGATTAGGTATCCCACTGAATGTGAGATTTTTCGAAAAAAATTTTTTTCATCATCTGAAATTGATCCCTCTAGAGGTACTTTTATGCATAAAAACCAAATTTCACATTTCCGAGGCCTGAAAATCTTTTCCCGAATCAAAAAAAGACTATTTATATGACGTATATCATATGATTCACATGCCATGCCTCATATAAATAGCCTTTCCTTGATTCGGGGAAAGATTTTCAGGTCTCTGAAATGTGAAATTCGGATTTCCCGCATAAAATTACCCCTAGAGGGATCAATTCCAGATGATGAAAAAAAATTTTTTCGAAAAACTTCACGTTCAATGGGATACCTAATCGATACTAGTTCCAAACATGTGAACACCCTATCTAAAAACATCATAAAAATTCAATTTATGCTAAAAATTATAAAAAATTAACTAGCAATACAATTTTGGCCATTTTTACAAAAGATTTTCAAATAATTTATTAGCCAGTAAGCTTCCGAATATTCGTTCGGAGCAAAAATAGCGTGATTTTGGCATCCGCAAGTTCCAGTGGGAAAATTTCCCCATGATGGACATAGATCTGTCATTAAAATCATGGTCTGTTTTTGGAAATGATCGGACGTGCAATTAGGACCAATTGTGTAATATGCTGTCGGCATGCCCCATGTTGCTGGATTTGGATTGGGACTATTCTAAAAAAGTTCAATTTATTTTGGATCAGGGTATGAAAGTCCAACAAGGCCCGAAAGCATCGGCGAATATAGAATCCATGTTGGGAAAAATTTTGAGGGTGATGGGGGCAGAAATTAAAATTTTACCAAAATTTTTCGAAATAGGCAGTTTGAAACTGCATATGGACTGCGCAAACGCAGTTTCAAATTGACTGCGCAATTGATGCACATGACTGGTGGGGGCAGAAATTAATATTTTCCACAAATTTTCCAAAAACGTGTTTTTTGGCACTTTTTTATTTGAATTGGTGGTTCTGTAAGATCTAAAGTTTAACCTGAACAATATCAGCAGGTATATTTGGCTTGACAAAATTCCAGAAGCGAAGAAACTTTTCTTGGTTCCATTCCATAGCAAAAACCCCGCCGCCAGCTTGATTAAAGCCAACATTAACAGTGTTATTAGGTGCCTCTATGCCGCAACCTGCATAAGGATACTGTCCTAAAATCTTTTTTAGTTTTTAAAATCCCAAAATTTCTTTTATATACCAGGTGCATTATTCCAACAATTTACGTTCGGATTTTTATTTTGAATCACCCATGAACCATTAAAATAAATATCATCCGACTCTTGCATAGTGCAGCCTTCATTCGTATGCAGTGTTATCGTGTTATAGTTTGCGTCGCCAGGTGCTTTTATAACATCGATTTCTCCTTCATTTGGCCAATTTGGACCAGCCATCCAAAATTCTGATAGCACGCCGGGTCCTGCTGGTATGTGGTCAAGATTGAGTATGAAAAGGCCCCCGTTATATGCACTTATTGAATTTAGACGTACAGCATCTCGGCCTTTAACGGACATGTCGTCCCATTGGAGTACTGTTACGTTATCCACTCCCACATATACCTTAAAAAATTGTTTTCCAGGATTTCGCCGAAATGTATTTCGCAAAATTTTTTCACAGAACCTTCATTTCGCCGAAAATTTTTTTGTCAAATATGATATTTACGAAAAATTGTAAAAAAATGTACTTTGTAGTTGTTATCAAAAATTTACTTTATTAAATGATACAATCGAAAGGCATAAATTTTTTCTCACACAATATTTTTTTCTTTCACATATTTGCTTTCTCAATGCCGTCGTGACGCCTATCGCGGCGGTATCACGGCGTCATGACGGCATCGAGATGTCACGACGGCGTCATGACGTCATCGCAACGTCATCATGACGTCGCGACATCATGGCAGCGCCGCGGTGTCATGACGGCTTCACGACGTCACACCCGCGTCGCGACTTCATGAAGGCATCGAGATGTCATGACGAAAAATGTCATGATGGTTCGTGACGTCACGACGGCTTCGCGATGTCATGACAACGTCGCGGCGTCATGACGAAAAATTTCGGCGAAATGAAGGTTTCGGCGAAATCCTAGGGGACCTTGAAAAATATTGATTGGGGTTCGATCTCACTAGGGATCGCAACCTCTCAGCTAAAAGAGTTTCAGAGAGAATAAAGAAAACAAAATTCTACGATCAATTTTATGTGGTGGGGGTCCTCTAAAAACTTTTTTGAATCTATCAAAAAATTCTCACGCTGGCAGTATCGTACCCTCGATATTGGAGTGCAAAATGAGAAGCTTACCACTTCACCATGGTTTTTGCCATTTTTTATTTTTGCGAAAAATACTCTACAACTCTTACTTTTCCATTTTGTGTCTTGACTAAGCCTTTGCTTGTCGCTGTATTCTTGTCAATGTAAACAGTAAAATCTCCACTACCATTGGTATAGCTAAATGAGTCGTCATTCAACCAATTTGTCGAATCATAAGATTTGGACAAAACATAGGAATTAGCTGAGGAGGGTGTGGTCACTCCAACAGTTTCACCTGTTGAGCTATATAAAGGTTGACTGTCGTCGAGCAAATAACAAGTTCCACCACTTGTGGAATTCCATTTGTATGCTGCGCAAGCGGAATTTTTTTGGCAAGAATCGCAACAAGAAGTTACACTTCCAGCAACTGTGCTTATAACGTTGGCTTTTATGGCAGTGTTTGTATAGATGGCTGGACAGCCTAAATTTTGATTTTTTGAATTTGAATAGTCTACACTCTGAATGAAGATAAAGGTGTCACCGGTTAATCTGTTCAATTGTTATATTTCTTGCTAGCCGTTAGAGGAGCGAGAATCAAAACATCTGCCTAGAGCGATCAGCTCTAGGCCATTTCAGTTCTCTTCCTCGCTAATCTATCGGCTAGTACTTACGATGGTTATGCTTAATAAATAATTTTTGGGTAACTCATCTTGTTAAACAATATAAGCAGTAACAACATAACTGTTACAAAGGTTTACCAAGAATTATCTACAGACTCCTTTTTAAAAAGTGTGAATTTGTGGGGGGGGGTATATTTTTTAGCTTTACCTACCTCATAAAATGTTTTTAAAATTTCGAATTCCCTCCAATTTTTACAAAAAAGCCGCCGTGACTACCTATACCAACAAAACTTACTCGATTGTCCTAAAACATTTGTGCAAAAATATAGAAATAACTCCAAAATAACAAGAATTTCTTTAACTTTCATTTTTGTCTTATTTAATTCCAAAAATCTTTAACAGAATGAAAAGCTTCACGTTATTTTATACTCGCCCTAAGAGTATACCTATTTGATAAAACGCATTCAATGCCAAATACATATGCAAATAGCGTGAATTTAATCCGTAGCATTGATCACCGCATAGGAAAACCAGTATCAGAAAAGCTTATCAACATTCTTTACCTAAAAGAAATTCATTATTTGATTAAAATACAGAAAATTACAGATATCAGCTTACCGCTCTTGATCATTGTAAAGCTCGTCATTTGGTGATCATTATAAAGCTCTTGATCATTGTAAAGCTCGTCATCATGGTGTGTTTTTTGGTGCTGGATGAATGTTATCAAATTGGTGCATTCTTAGGGTGATTATAAAACATTGTCTTCATTTTGGCATAGCTTTCCTGACATAAAATAAGTCAAAAATGAAATTTAAGGTCTTTCTTGTTATTTTGGAAATATTTTTATATTTTTGCACAAGTGGTTTAGGTCAATCAGGTAGGTTAAGGAATTGAAAATATCGTTTTTAAGGGTACAGTCAACTGTCGATAAGCCGACACTTTGGAGACCGAGCCTACAGTAGATGCTAAGCGGGATGGCGGTTAGCATCCACTGTAGTAAACAATGCATTTTGTGGATGGGCTGAAGAGCAATGGTTTTACACTGGTGGTCCATGCAAGTGTGAAAATTCTGTCAGATTTTCACCATGGGACTTTTCTGAAGTATATTTTCTTGTTAATTATGTGAAAGTCTTTTGCAGACCTGAAGATCCATGCTGTTCTAAAGAAATGAACGGTTAACAAAATGACTTTTTAAATTTTTTTCAAGATTTTTTGATCCACGCTTCTTATATTATAAATAAATAAAATGTCATTAAACTTAACAAAAATTATTTTAATTTGCTACTCGCCCTCAAAATTCATTATTTAAGTTCTAGCTCGAAATTTGCTCACTACTGGCGTTTCAATACCCACATAAAAATAAACTAGAATTCATGCCTGACATTCCTGACCCCGTCTCTTTTCAGGAGTCGCAAACCCAAAAATGTAAAAATCGTTAACAAGGTACATGACTCCAGAAACGTAAGGGGGACCCTATGGGTCGATTTTTGGATCGGAAAATGATTTTTCTATTTAGTGTCTTCGAGCATAAATTGCTGATCATGAAAAACAAAAAATTTCGGGGTAAAAACTTCATTTTCAGTGATTTTGAGCTATGCTTTTGGCCATTCTTTAATCTATAAGTAATAGCTTATATCGAAAAACCTATACAGGGTTTTTTAGAAAATTGTATGAAAAAATTTTTCGGAAAACAATTCTGTCATTTGCGGCAGCTAATGCTTAGTAGTGCCAATCATTTAAAGGGAGTAACATTTATGAACTAATCCAAGAAAATTTTTTTGCCAAAACAGCATATATAAGGGTAAAATCATGTGAAAAATCGCATTCCCGAAGCGTGAAAATGCTTCCTTGATCCTGGGAAAATATAGATTTTTCGATTTTTACTTTGTGCAAAAATTTTTTGTGTCAAGCGGGATTTGGACCCTCGACCTTGTGATCACCAAGCAGCTGCTTTACCACTGCACCACCGAGAGGTATTGATAGAGAAACGTCTAGACGCGTCTTTTAAAACCAAGTATTAGTATAAAAAAGGTCGAAAAAACTATATTTTCCCTGAATCAGGGTCAAGGAAGCATTTTCACGCTTCGGGAATGCGCGCAAACAATTTTTCACATGATTTTATTCCTATATAGGCTGTTTTGGCAAAAAATTTTTTCCTTTAAAAATATTTTTTACCAATCTTTTTCTGTAAAGATTTGTTATAAATTTTCTATCATGCAAAGATTTATACTCTTCAACTCTGAAACTTTAAAAAGCTCAAATAAAAAAAGTCTGTTGAGATAAGATTTTGCAAACATATCATTTTTGTTTCTTGTTAGCGATTCCATGTATTCTCGATTTCGATATTAATTTTAGCTAGCTAGCTATATAATTTAGAGTACATTCAACATGCAATGACGTATTTTGAAAAGATACCCATTAAGCACATTTTTACTACATCGTTCAGAGAAAATGTTTTAGGTGATATTTATTGTTAAGTAAATTATTGCTTCTCATTTAAAGTTATTGAAATGTGTCTTGTTTCATAGAATGTCTAAAAACTTTTAGTGAGAAAAATTTTTTTAAATAAGTTAATTGTTGAGACTTTTTAAATATTTAAATCACAGGTTTTTTCCTGAAAATTTATTCCGAAAATTATTAATGCTATAAATTGGGTCTAAATTTGATCTTTAAAATGATATTCAATTGCGGGGGTCATCTTTTAATCTTCTATGGAAACATTGAATAATATCATCAATTTTTTAATTTGCTTGTTTTTTAGATGGCTAAACAGCCCTAGGGAAAAAATCTATCATTTAATTTTTTTAAATAAATTTTTTAAAGTCACCCAAGGACCCAGAAAGATACTGAAGTTTGACTTAAAAAGTTTGACACTGAAGTAATGAAGTTGAAAAATGATGCACAGACTAGATTATGTTCTCAACTTGCCCACAGCAGTTTTGTATTTGCGCAATTTTTTTTACTAGCTTGCTGGCGTAGGAAGAAGGAAGCAAAATCATCTTTCTGAGGGTAATTTTATGCGGAGAATCGATTGCGCGCATTCCCGAAGCTTGAAAATGCCTCCTTGACCCTGATTCAGGGAACTGAGTGTTTTGTATTAAAGTGAAAATTTTGGATTTTTTTTCTAAAATTATCGTTCTAAGGGTTATTTTATGCGAGAAATCGATTCAGCACATCCCCGAAACGTTGTGGTAGAAACATAATTTTTCAAGTACAATGGTCAAGGATGCATTTTGACACTTCGGGGATGCACTGAATCGATTTCTCGCATAAAATAACCCTTAGAACGATGATTTTAGAAGAAAAATCCAAAATTTTCACTTCAATACAAAACATTCATTTCCCTAAATCAGGGTCAGGGAAGCATTTTCAAGCTTTGGGAATGCGCGCAATCGATTCTCCGCTTAAAATTACTCTCACGAAGATGATTTGGGGCAAAAAACCCAAAATTTTCGATTTTCGCTTTAATCACACATTTATTTCCCTGAATCAGGGTCAAGGAAGCATTTTTAAGATTCGGGAATGCGCGCAATCGATTTTTCACATGATTCTACCCCTATATAGGCTGTTTTGGCGAAAAACATTTTTCGACCGAGAATGACCTATTATCTGCACCCCCTCTCCCCCACTTTAAGCCTGAAACGTAGCAAAAGTTATAGTGCCGTAATTTTGGTTCAATTGGAGGGGGGGGGGAAGTTTGAGGGGTGAGTTTTGGACTTTTTCTTAATTTTCATTTTTGCTCCCCGAAAATTTAAAAAAAATTTCAGTTTTGAGAGAAGGTTCCACAGGCTCCCATAATTACGGCACTGCCATTAAGCTATTCCGGACAATTATCGGTGTAATTTTTTTACAAGTACAGGGTGGGCCAAATTTTGTTTATGCTAAAAAATGATTATAACTTTTTTCAAATAAATTCGTTTGCGATAATTCTTTTTTTATTTTCATCAGAGACAATAAGAAAGCGATTCATGTCCAAAAAATCGAAAAAAATTTTCGAAAAAATTTTTTTGCTTGGTCCTCAATTTTATCAAAAATAATCGCGCAAAAACAAATTGATTCTGGAGGGAGTCGAACCTAAGCCTTCTGCATAGGAATGCGAGAGCAAAACAATGAGCCAAGTAAAATATTTCGAAATCCTTTTTAAAATTAAATAAGAATCTAAGGGGAGACCAATCAAAAAAATTTTTTTCGAAAATTTTTTGACATGAATCGCTTTCCTATTGTCTCTGGATGAAAATAAAAAAAGAATTATCGAAAACGAATTTATTTGAAAAAAGTTATAATCATTTTTTAGCGTAAACAAAATTTGGTCCACCCTGTATTTACGGCCGCCTTGAAGAGTCAACATCGAGTCATAATTGAAAATTAGCATCGGTAACGTATTCCCCCATATTGAAAATAAAATTATGAAACGGAACTAGTGTTGATTAGGCCCACTGAACGTGCAATACCTGAAAATCTTTCCTCGAATCAAGAAAAGGCTATATGACGTATGGCATGTGATTCTTGTCAAAAACGTGGCCCCAAAGAAGGCCATACGTCATGTAAATAGCCTTTTCTTGATTCGGGGAAAATTTTTCAGGTCTCGGAAATGTGAAGTTCGGATTCCCCGTTTAAAATTACCCCCAAGAGGGGTCAGATGATGAAAAAATTTTTTTCAAAAATTTCACGTTCAGTGGGATACCTAATCGATACTAATTCCAAACGTTCATTTGTCATTGATTGTCATCATTTGCCATATTTTTTCGTTTATATACCTTATAAACTTTCTAATCCACGTCAGCCTTAGATTAACAACATTTTTTATATTCTATATAAAAGTTTCCCATGAGAAATTTTCATGAAAAGAAATAATTTTAATCAATGTATACTAATTGAACATTGAATAGTGTTTTATTTCAGGAAAATGTAGTTTTTCTCACATCATTTTGGTGCTAAAGATGTAAATTTAATAATTTTTCAATTTTATTTTAAAGCTCTCTTTCCTTCTTTGTTATATACTTTTTTCTAAGATTTCCCCTTTGTCTTGTGACATTGCTTTTTATAACCATGTCAATTGTATTCATATAACTATAAATAAAAATCATCTTTTCTTTTTTTTAGTTAATATTGATATATATTTTTGAATATGTTATGTTGTGGAATAAATCGATTATTTAATTCTTCAGCACCTTCCAATGCTACTGTGACTAATATGATAAGGTAAATTGAGTTGTGCTAACATGTTCATAGGTCGGCAAGGGGGGAGCCTCCCCCCCCCTGACCCACGCACGCACGGACCTAAAATTGAGGGGGACCACGCACTCATGGGCCCAAAATTGAGGGTGATCACGCACTCACGGACCCAAAATTGAGGGGGACCACGCATAGACCCCGCCGAACATATGAGGTGGATAAAAATTGGGTGTCAGAAGACTAAAAAAAAGGTCGTTTTTTTGGTAGAGGTGGTGGGGGACCACCTCATCGGGGGTCCCCTCCCCCCACCTTGCCGACCTATGATCCCCAATGCATGAAAACGCTTCATTGATCCTGATTCAGAGAATGAAATTGGTGTATTGACACGAAAAAAGAAGACTTTTAGNAATTTGAAGAACAATATTATTTTGTTTATTGTGGCAAAGGCAAAAATCTATTACCATTGGATAAAATGGATCTTTTTTTCTATAAAATTTTTTCAAAAAAAATTATAGGGCCAGTACGCCCCGCGCGGGCCGTAGAGCACTGTACAATTAGGGAAATGTAGCGGATGAATATGAATTTGTGAAAAAATGAAAAAATTTTTAGTTAAAATTTGATAAATGGTTTTTTCATCAAATTCACCCGTTGCCTTCCACAAATTATACAGGGTCATTCAGCACAGCCTCCTCTTCCCCATCCCCCCCCCCAAGAAAGTTGAGTATCTCAGCGAATATAAAAGATTTTTACATGCGTTCTTTTGCATGCTATTAGTTGACCAATAGGACACAATATGCAATATTTTCAAAAACTTTTGAACAAGTCTGAGTATCTAAACAAAAATTTGAATTCCTTAAGGAAATTCTAATTCAGGTTTAGAAATTTTTGAAAAATTCCGCCGTCAATCGATAGAGCGCATCGAGAAACGGTAATCCCCAAATTTCGTTGTACTCCAAAAAATGGGTTGTGCTCCAAAAAAATTAATGGAGCGCAGTACGTAAAATTTCTGGGCTCCGAGACCAGTGATGGCCTTTTTGCCGTTTCGGTTCCCGATGTGGAACAAAATTTTGTAGAAAATTGAAATTTCCCGAGAATTTTCAACATGATGTTTTTCAACAAAAAATTTTCGCACCTGTAGGCGCGAAAAAACATAAGGGGGGGGGGGATCAAGGTGATTTGAAAAAAATCTTTAAAAAATTTCCTTGGTACCCCTTATGTTTTTTGCACCGCTGAGTGGAACCGGAATCGGAACCGCAAAAATTTTTTGGGTGGAACCAGAACCACAAAAAATTTTTGGGCGAGACAGGAAACCGCAAAAAAATTTGGGTGGGATCGGAACCGGAACCAAACGATTTTTTCGGGTTGGGCCATCACTACCCGCGGGGCATTTCCGGTACCGGCCCATAATCCATTTTACCCAAACTATGACAATTTTGTTGTCGATCTCTACCCTTGAATGTAGTTTTTAATTTTTATTAGATGACAAGATCGCTTTTCTTTGAAACGCTTACGCAAAAATTATATATCTGTCGAATCCGTTATTAGCCATAAATATCTCGTGGAATAGAAACATATACCCCAGCACCCTAATTTTAATAACTTTCACGAATTGTCATGGAAACTAAAGCATTAATTTATTTAGCAGTGAACCTAACTCGTTGAAAAAAAATGTCGAGACTACCAAAAGTGTATTGAATTCGAATAGCCGTGCTACCGAACCTGGGAGTACAACTGATCCAACACTACCTAATCAAATTGACGATTCAATGGTAAGGATTTTTGTACTTACAAAAAACATAATAAAATTATTGTATTTTTATAAAATAAATGATTTTCAAAACGTAGCTTAGCGTAGCCCAAAATCTAGAGTGGGGAAGGTTTTCAAAGGAAAAATTGAATTTTTTAAAGGCAAAAATTGATAAAAACGTTTTAAAAATAGGTAATTTTTGTAAAAAATTGATATTTTTGAAAAAATTTTTCCAAAATTTAAAAAATTTTAAGGATGGATCCTTACGAAATTTTTGGCAAAATCATAAGAGGGGACTCTTATGATTTTTCCGGTCTTCGGTCAGAATGGGGGTGGGGAAGTTTCCCGACTCCCCCTTCCCCGGCTACGCCCCTGTAGCTTACAAGGGACAATCACGACTTGTTACATTCAAAATTTTTTTCTCAAAATTGACGCTAATCTATTTGTTATGATGCCAAATGACATCAGAATTTTAGCCTCACTAGAACGCGATCTGGGGCTGCCCCAATGGTCATAAATAGCCTTTTTAAGGATATTTTTAGCTCTAAAAATCACCTAAAATAAATTTTTGTTTTCAGTAAAAAGTCATATTTCACCGTTTTTGGCTATGCCCAACAACTTTCAAGCATTTTTCGAGTAATTTGAAATTTTTTTTGAAAAATCGATTTTGAAAACCAGGTTACACGTCTGTTTCAAGCGGCAATAAGTCTGTGTCAACTTTTATTTTCCGATCATTTTTGCTACATGGGGGTTTTCGGCCATGGGGAACTCGAATCCGATGGAATTATCAAGTTTTGACTTCAGGGGTTACCTCTACTGGGGGAGAGGGGTAAAAACGTCAAAAATTCAGGTCTGTTCTTTGTAAGCAAATCTCACATAAGGGGCCTATTCCTCCGGCCCTTGTATTTATACTTGTATTTTCACTTGTACTTGTAAATTTTTTACAAGTACTTGTAAAATCGGCTCAACCTTATAAATTTATTTGCAATTTTATTTTCAATTTGTTTCTTTATAAATCCTACTTATAAATTTTTTACAAGTACAATTACAAGGACCGGAGGAACAGGCCCAAAGTCTGTTCTTTGTAATTTTGACCATAACCCCGAGGTCTAGGACAAAAAATAACGACGGATTCGTGTTCAGTGCTTAGAAAAACCATAGCAACGTCGAAAATTTCATAAAAAATCGAGTTTTATAGCGAAATATCAACATTTTAAACTTAGGGTACATTTTTGAGACCCCAATTCTTCGAAAAAGTCTAGATATTGACACAAAAAAAATTTATTGACAAAACATAAGAGGGAACTTTAATATTTTTATCAAATTTTGGACTAAAGGTTTAAAAAAATATATAAGGGAATCCCATTGGTTAAATTGTCCACTTCTTGAACATGGATTCGTCAGCAAGCTACATGCTTGCCGGCCCATTCGTTTTAGTAAGTCCTCAAAAAAGCTCAATCTATCTCATAAAATCTTTCTCAAAAGTGAACTGGACCTTTAAAAACATATATTGAAATTTAGCTCATAAAAGATGTGGCACAAAAATTTAAAAACTTTTTATATAATTAAAATTTTTCCCTTGTACCCTTTTGACATGCAAATTGAATCTTTTTTCCATCCGGATTGAAAGAATTCCAATACACCCGTAGTCAGCCCATATTTTTATGCCAATTGTGCATTTTTCCCATTAATTACAAACTGCCTTCCTGAAACTTATTCAATTTATTATATTGAATAAAGGAGTGAAATTTTTTTATTCAATTGTGAAAACATTCTGCTAAGGAAATAAAAATTCAAGTCTGTTATTTTTTGAAAGCCAAAATTTATCGAATATTTCAACGAGTTTTCTTTGTAAGTCGTAGTGATGCGGCCATCGAAACTTGGTATTGTCGATTTTTTAACATAAAATTTTTTAAATATTTTTTCATGAAAAGTTACCAAGGAAAAAGTTGTGGGGCACATATTTTTGGACAACTTTTGTGTTAAAATTTTTTGTAAAAGTGCCTAGAAAATTTTTATAATACCAATTCGAAAAAGTTTTCTCACTAAAAAAACATCATTTTTCGAAATTGATATTATAAAAAATTTTCTAGGCACTTTAAAAAAAATTTTAACACAAAAGTTGTCCAAAAATATGTGCCCCACAACATTTTCCTTGGTCACTTTTTATGAAAAAATATTTGAAAAATTTTATGTTAAAAAAATCGACAATACCAAGTTTCGATGGCCACATCACTAGTAAGTCGTATGACGGGGGCCAAAAAAATGCACTTTCCTAATTTGACCATCTTCCTAAGTAGACTCTTCTCTCTATACCACTAACTTTTCATTTCTGTTATTATTCTACAATCTAGGGAAAACGTGTTTTTTGTTTGTCTGTCCGCCACCGTTTTGGTCCGGTGCATTTTGTGATCGAAAAATTTTTTTATAAAGTATCAATGGCAATGAAATTCGCATAATTGATGCATCGAAATCGTGAGTATAAAAGGCGACGATTCGACTAGTTGATCACCGTTCGCCAAGGAACAATTGCTTTCAAGTGCTTTGCTATTAAATAATCTGCTGTTCAAGTGCAATGCTGTAAGGTGGTGTAAAGGCAAGCGCATTGGCTCTGCTATCAAGTGCTGCTTTCAAGTGCTCTGCTAACAATTTTGGTGCATCGAAATCGCGAGAATAAAAGAAAAAGATTTGCGAAACGATCAACCGTTCGTCGAGAACAATTGCTTCCGTTATCAAATGCTGTTATTAGGTATTGCTTTCAAGTGCTCTGTTTAGTTTGTATCTAAAATTTGTATCGAAGCAACTCTCGTTGCTAAAAAGAATCCAGGCATAGTATCTGAAAACCTGCCTCTAACAGGTTATTCGTGCAAAAACTGTTTAAAGGCGGAGTCCAACTTAGGGCCGGGTAGAAAATTTTTTTAACAAGTAACCTCCTAGGGGTGATTTTATGCGGGGAATCGATTGCGCACATTCCCGGAGCTTGAAAACGCTTCCCTGACCCTGATTCAGGGGAATAAGAGTGTGTATTGAAGCGAAAATCCAACATGTACTAATTTCCCTGAATCAGGATCAAGGAAGCGTTTTCAAGGTTCGAGAATGCGCGCAATCGATTCCTCGCATAAAATTACTCCTAGGAGGTCACTTGTTAAAAAAATTTTTTTAAATTTTCTATCCGACCCTAAGTTGGACTCCCCCTTAAAAAAAAGTTGGAGGTAAAATCAACAAAATTACATTAGACTTTCTCTTTCTCATTGCTTGTACTTTGGCTACGTTTTCGCTCCATCCCACGAATTCCAATGAAAAGCCCTCGTCATTTTCAAGCGTTGCGTACAATACGTCAATACCCTTTCTTGTCTTGGTTCTACCGGGAACTTTAACCGCGCGTATCGCTACACTACTAAAAAAATATCAATTTACATACAACTCGCATTGCTAACAAGTATCTGAAAACCTGCGTCTAACACATTATTACCAATCGAATTAACCGGATCGGCGCTTAATTCGATTGGTAATAATGAAGCTTTAAGCAGTGTAGTCGTTAATAATGAGTTTAAGCGAACCACTTAATAGCTTTCGAATGTTTCAGTATGTCGAGATTCAGTATAAGAACGAAGTGACTTTTGATTTTACCTCCGTTCTTGATTTTACCCCTAAAGAATAACCGACTTCTAGTTAAGAGGTTCACCTTAACAAAATGTTAAAACGTACTATGTCAGGTGGAAACCTTACGAAGAAACCAACATCAAGTGTGCCCAAGTTACAGAAAAAAAATAGTAAAGAACCGATCAAACTGGTAAGTATTGAGGTAGATGATCAATAAATTGTTTTGTCGTTGTTTTTTTTATTGTAAATTGATATTTTTTAGTAGTGTAGCGATGCGCGCTACACTACCGTTCACGGTCCAACCAAGGCAAGAAAGGGGGTATTGGCGTATTGTACGCTTGAAAATGGTGAGGGGTTTTCATTAGAATTCGTGGCGTGGCACGAAAACTTTTTTTAAACAGTTTTTATACGAAGTGGTGGCTTGAACGAATTTGGAGATGTGCAGCAAAATGACGAGATTCAGAATGTCGAAGTGACTCTCCATGATAAGCTGATTTTTAAAAAATTGAATTGATGATATTCTTTTTTAGGAAGTTTTTTAGTCTTGGAGGTGGCAAGTTTTGGTGTAGTGGGTAATCGTACAGAGCGATCATTTTGGTCTGCAACATCAATGATTTTAGTCGTTCTCACACCCCCTCTAACGAATTTCTATGTTCAGCTACAATTTAAATTGTAGCTGAACAATGGCCGAATAAGTGTTGATAAAATTTTTGACATCCGTTGATCCTAACATTGTCAAAAATTACTTTGAAGTTTTCAAAGTCGATTTTCTTCACCTTAACAAAATGTTAAAAAGTTGATAGTCAAAAAATGAGGCAAAAACAAAATGACTCACACGGGAATCGAACCCTCGACCTTCTGGCTGCTAGCCGAATGCGATAACCACTACACCATCACCAAATTAAGTGCGAATGATAGAGTTAGTTTGTAATTTTTTTCATTGAAGTATAATATTTTTTTGTAATAGAATATTAGTTTTGTTTGCTGTTTTAGAATTTTCGAAGGCCGAGTGGGGACGTGAACGATAGAGTTATTTTGTAATCGAATACGTAAATGTCAAGCTTGAAAGGTCGCCGACAGGCCGCCTTTCAAGCTTGTATTTTTTATATTCAAAACATCCTTTTTTGCAAAAATATAAATTATGCATAACCAGCGTAGTTTAGCCGTATTAATCGATCCTAAGCAAATTACGAATCCTAAGCAAATTAGGCTTATTACGAAGCTCTACGGCATTAAGGCATTAAAAAATCCTCGCTCAATTATTTTCTTATTTATTGCTTTTTCTGTTTTTTCTTCTATAGAACTACGTCTAGAGCTAGTTTTATAGATTTCATCTTGTTTTTGTTCTTCAGATAGTTTAGGATAAGATATGCTAACTTTTATAAATATTATTCAAAAAATACAGGTATAAAGAATTCTAATTTGGAAAAACTAAATCTTAATATTTTTATATGAGACACATTTAAAGTTCTCTATGAGAGAATAAATTTAATGGCCTACCAGTGGTTAGATTCAATGAAGAGGGCACCCCGAGTAGTAATGAGATGAAATTGAAATTTTATATTTCGCCTTATTTTTGAGGTGCGAAATTTCGTTTCTCATTTCACAACCAGTGCCATAGGCAAGGGGAAACATGTCCTCCATAGCCAGAAAATTTTAATTTTTTGTATCTTTATCGTAAGGGTCCCCCTTATGTTTTTTCATAAAATTTTGAAAAAAAATTACAAAAATTACCGTCTGTAACGTCAATGTCGGAATCTGTTACCATAGTGATGCGAAAATAAGGACCGAGAAGTTCATATGGAAAGTCGCTATAAATGTTCGCGAAGCGCGCCCCATTTAGATCTAGGCGCGCCTAGCACACTTTACAAAAATCTACTTAGGAATACAAAAAATGGTTCGGGCTGAAAATCTCAAAAACTAAAGCTCGGGACAAAAAGAAAATGTTTTTATCTTAAAATTCAATAAAAAAGGACAGGGGTTTCCTTTTGCACTTTTCCGATTTCCTAACAAGTAGATTTTTTATAATGAATTTTGAAGCAAAAAAATATTATAGTTATATTTTGCGGGGCGGGATTACGGGAAGGGGCGATTTTTTCTTAAAAAATGGTGCGGGCGGGATTTGCGGGACGGGATCACACCCGCGCGCAGCCCTAATTATATTATAGTTTGATTTTCAAACTATAATATAATATTTTATAGTTATATTTTCGTTTTCAAACTATAATATAATATTTTATAGTTATATTGTACTCTGTAATTTCAAAATATAACACTGTTGTAGACGGAAACATTAGATAAAAAATGATTTTTGCCAAAACAAAGTCGATTTTAGCAAAAATGAAACAATGGCATTTTTGTCCAAAAAATCGCATTTTGGACAAAAATAGCCGTTTTTGACAATTATTGATACAAATGAATTTCTCTCGTTTTTTTCGAATTTCGCCTCTTTGGTTTCGATCCATACATAACCCCGAATACATAGTGTTAGTGTTATGAGGTGCTAGATAGGTTTTTTTCTAGCGTTTAGGAAGGCTATGGCCAACTTATTCCCGCCCCATAACACAATCACACTGTGCCTGGTCTGCTCTCTTTAACTGAATCGTTTGTAACAGTCGCCAAAATGGGTTATGGTTTAATGTTTTTGACACATTTTTCATAAAAAATTCAAATTCCTTGGGGGTTAGCATTCCCGCCGCCATTGTGGGAAGTTAATTTTGTCAATTCATGTACTTATCGATTTTAGGCCTCGATGCAAAGAACGGATAATCTGATCAATTATGATATCAGAGCTGCTGAATGGGACCCAACTGATGAAGAAAAAGAACTTATAAGAACATCTTGGAGTGAGGATGAAAAATTTCAGCTTGAATTAGGAAAGAAAATTTACGAATATATTTTTAAACAAACCCCTGCGGTTCAATCACATTTCACATTTTATCAAATAAATGGCGACAATTGGGCAGAATCTAGCGAGTTCCGCCATCAAGCACTGAAATTTGTACAGGTATATAACTTCACTAAAAATCATCACTATCCCAAAAATTACTCCTCCCCTTACAACGCAGGATTGAAAAAAGTAGCGGCAAAGTCATAATGGCGCAAACAGTAGCGCTGTAAAAACTAGATTCCAATATCCGGGGATCGAACCCTCCCCATTCACTGCGCAAGGATTCCAACACTACCAATTGTGCCATTATGATTGACGTTGCCACCACTTTTTTCAATTTGCCTGCGTAGTGCCCCCCCCCCCAGTGGGGTAGACAAGGTGGCACATACTCCCTTAGTGGGCCAAAATTTAAAAAATCCTATACATAAGGAAAGTGTTCCCTCCTCTAGCCGACCCTTATACCTATTCCACTGCCTGCCCTTCCCATGCAAACAGATCCAAAAATAAAGACCCCTAGAAAGAATAGGAAAGTATGCTTTGGGGAGGGACGGCCCTATGCAAAATAGTAGCAAAACGTACATGTAAGCTTACTGTCTATATATCTCCCTCGAGGTATCTACATATGCTACCGTCAGCGTCTTGACGCTGCGTCAAAATTTCGGAAGCTACTTCGACTTTTATACCCCCATTGAACGGCCTAAAATCGAAAAATTTTATTTTTCGAAATTTTCTCAAAAATGACTGAATGTCGAGAAAAAATCACTTTCATAAAAACATTTTAGACCATTTCGGACGCAGTAAAAAATATTTATTATTTAAAACAATTTGAACAACGCCTTTTTGACCTTGGAGAAAAACACAGCAAATACTTCGTCCGAGGATCTATGCACATGTACTGGGATACTTTTATGGTAAAACTTCAATTCCCTTTATCACTCATAGCATACTTGTTTAGGTCGCAATAGAATATGCCCTGGCATGGCAAGTCGAAAGAACAACAGGCATTTCAAATGAACAGCGTGCTGACGCTATGGAATGTTGGCGGCATCTAACGCATTATATGATTGAGCATATGAAACGAGGTTACCTCGAAGGGGTCGCCAAGTCAACCACTTCTTTAAGTCTATAATTTTAATCTCAAAAATTTGACATAAAAGATTGACACGATAAAGTTGACATGAATAAAGTTGACAAGATAACGTTGAGAACACGAGATACGTTTGCTCAAATGACCTAATTCGTCGTGAAAAAATTCCTAGACTTCAACAAACAACGCTGCGCATAAATTGTGGACAACAAATAGGGGACCTACTAAAACGGCGTCGGCCCATTTTTTAGCGAAATTTGCCATAATTTATATATATTCGGAAAATTCATGAAAAATGGAGCATTTTTTTGTTTCTACAGTAAATTCTGAATCGTTATCATTGTCGAGATAATCGCGTTTGAAGTTGGCGATTTACGATTTTGAATTTCTCGAAAAAAACTAAATCAGGAATTGGCGGGAAATTCAAATTTAAAGTCGCAACTTCAAACGCGATTATCTTGACAACAATAACAATTCAGAATTTACTGTAAAAACAAAAAATGCTCCATTTTTCATGAATTTTCCGAATATATATAAATTATGGCAAATTCACTAAAAATGGGCCGACACTGCAGAGATCCCGTTTTAGTAATCGATTTTTCGAGTGGATTTCTATGGAAAGTATTCCAAAGAAGGGGAAATTCAAAAATCGGATTGTAACATTAGAAAGAGGGGATGAGTTAAGAATATTTTGCTTTGATCCAAAATATCAACCTAAAAAATAGGCCGACCCCGCGGAGACCCCGTTTTAGTAGGTTTCAACAAATAGATTATGAATAAAAATTCATTAAAAAAATCCTCAAGTTCAACAAAATGCGACGATCAAATTTTTGAAAATGTTTTCGAACTTCTTTTGATTGAATGATAATCTCGTGATCTTTTGCCTGATGCTCAATGAAATTTTTAATTATCGAAACGAATAATCCGAATTTTTTCAAAAAAAGAATAAGATTAATCGTTTCGTGTCAACTTTATCGTGTAAAAGTCGTTTCATGTCAACTTTATGAACATACATAGACAAGGGGAGGGGTACTGTACCCCCTAATTCGTCGTATCGGGGGAAAAATTAATGGACCAATTCGTATTTTGACGGCGAATACGTCCAAAACATATATACGAATTCGTATTTGATTACGATTTTGTATTTCCAATTCGTAGGGTTCAAAAAAAAATTTGTATATGTATTCGTATTTCGACTTTTTCGTTTTTTTTGGTCAACAGTAACCTTTGGAACCAATTCGTATTTTAGGGCCCAGTACCCTCCTGCTTGCCCATGTATGTTTATGAACGTCACAAATTTATAATTTTATTCAATTTTTTTTATTAAATCAAAACAAATAAATGTTTATAAATACGAAAGCTATTGTAAAAACAAGGTTGGTATTAAAAACTTTCATAGGTAAGCTAAAAATGAAAAAGATAAAAATTAGAATAAAAAATTGGGAACTAGTATCGATTAGGTATCCTACTGAACGTGAAAGTTTTCGAAAAAAACTTTTCGTATTCTGGAATTGACCCCTATAGGGGTACAGGGTGTCCCAAAAAAAAACCGGCTTTTTGCCCTTTTTTGGGCAAATTTTTCGAAAAAAATTTTTTTCTCAAATTTTTTTTTAAATGACCTTTATGGGGGTAATTTTATGCGAGAAATCGATTCCGCGCATTCCCGAATCTTGAAAATGCTTCCCTNAAAAAATTTTTTTCTCAAATTTTTTTAAAATGACCTTTATGGGGGTAATTTTATGCGAGAAATCGATTCCGCGCATTCCCGAATCTTGAAAATGCTTCCCTGACCCTGATTCAGGGAAATGAGTGTTTTGTATTGAAGCGAAAATCAAACATTTTCGAATTTTTATGAGAAAACCGTCGATTCTTAGGTTTTTCTAGGCGGGGAATTGATTGCGCGCACTCCCGAATCTTGGAAATGCTTCCCTGATCCTGATTCAGGAAAATGAGTGTTTGTATTGAAGCGAAAATATGAAAATTTTGGATTTTTCTTCTAAAATCATCGTTCTAAGTGTTATTTTATGTGAGAGATCGATTCAGCACATCCCCGAAGCGTTAAAATGCATCCTTGACCATCGTCTTTGATATTTTCGCTTCAATGCAAACACTCATTTCCCTGAATCAGGATCAGGGAAGCATTTTCAAGATTCGGGAGTGCGCGAAATCAATTCCCCGCCTAGAAAAACCTAAGAATCGACGGTTTTCTCATAAAAATCGATAAATGTTTGATTTTCGCTTTAATACACCGATTCCTTCCCTGAATCAGGGTCAAGGAAGCGTTTTCATGCTTCGGGAGTGCGCGCAATCGATTCCCCGCCTAGAAAAACCTAAGAATCGACGGTTTTCTCATAAAAATTCGAAAATGTTTGATTTTCGCTTCAATACAAAACACTCATTTCCCTGAATCAGGATCAGGGAAGCATTTTCAAGATTCGGGCATGCGCGGAATCGATTTCTCGCATAAAATTACCCCCGTAAAGGTCATTTAAAAAAAATTTGAGAAAAAAATTTTTTTCGAAAAATTTGCCCAAAAAAGGGCAAAAAGCCGGTTTTTTTGGGACACCCTGTAATTTTATGCTGGGAATTCAAATTTCAAATTTCCGAGACCTAAAAATCTTTCCTCGAACCAAGGAAAGGCTTTTTATATGGTGTATGGCATGTGATTTCTTATCCCAACGGCCCTCTTTAAGACCACATTTTTGACAAGAATCACATGCCATACGTCATATAAATAGCCTTTCTTTGATTCAGCGAAAGATTTTCAGGTCTCGAAAATATTAAATTCGGATTTCCCGCATAAAATTACCCCTAGAAGGGTCAATTCAAGATAATGGAAAAAATTTTTACGAAAAATTTCACGTTCAGTAGTTACCTCAACTATGATCAAGGTTTTTAACTCATGGAGGTTTAGTCCAAGTAGATGCCCATCTTGTAGACGAGCAGATACTTGTCCTATTGGTGAAAATTCGGATGAGATGGGGTAGCGTTCATCTTCAGCATAAGTTGAAGGAGTCTCGGCAGCCGTTCGAACACCTCCATTGGGAGGAGGGAAACTCTCATGAAGGCTAAAATTTAAAATTGCAAAAAATAATCACAAAACACCATTTTACAATAAAAAAATCTTACTTAAGTTGCGACATAGACCTCGAATGAACATTGTCATACCACTTCTCAATATTTTTGGCAAACATTGTGGCATCTCTATCCTCTAGTTTTTTAGCAGCTCTAACAAGATTTGACCTATCCATCTTCTTTCTAGCACTTTCTTTGATAAATATTGGTCTCAACACTGAATTATTAACGCGCTCCCACCTAAAAAAAGTTTTGTGTAAGAAAATATATACAGGGTGCAATGGAGGCACCAGAATTTCGATTTTTTGGTTTTGAGGCTAACTAGGTAAAACCTCAACCCAGGACAACTCAACCCATAGAGTGGGTTGAGTTGTTTGGGCCTAAGTCCTAGGCCTAAAGCCTAAGCCTTAGGCCTTAGGATTAGGCCTAAGACTTAGGCTCAAACAACTCAACCCAATCTTTGGGTTGAGTTGTTTGGGTTGAGTTGTCCTGGGTTGAGTTGTCCGATTGTGTGGTTGAGTGGTCCGTGTCAACTCACCGGGACCTCGGTCTCGGCTTCATTGAGGTCTTTTTGAGGATATCCCAATAACACCATTTTTAATTTTTAAGGAAAATATTTGAAAAAATTGCAAAATTGCCATTTTTAGGGCACCCTGTAAATAAAAAAATCTATACATGCTTCTCATCCAGTTATGGCCACGTTTGCCAACAACAATTTCAACAGCTGTCATGGTATTGTCAACAAGCTAAACAAAAAATCAATATTTTTAAAAAAATTTTTAAAATTACATTGTCATAAACAGTTTCAATCATAGACTTTGTATGAACGTGCTTTCTTTCAACCTCCAAAAATTGTGCAATTGGTTTCAATACAAGACCCTATAACTTTTTTATGAACATGTCAAAAGCACATAAGTACAAAAAACATAAAATTTCGAATATTTTTTAAATTTTATTTTATGGTGAGCATCCAAAAAGATTGGGAATTGTGGCCATACATGGGCAAGTAGGGGGTACTGGGCTTCAAAATACGAATTGGTTCCAAAGGTTACTGTCGACCAAAAAAACGTCGACAGGCGAAAAAGTCGAAATACGAATTCGTATACGAATTTTCACAACGAATTCAGTCTGAGCGGCTTCCCAAATACGAATTGGTCCATTAATTTACGACGAATTAGGAGTGGGGGTACAGTACCCCCCCCCCTGCCCATGTATGGTTGTGACGGTTTTTACGAGTGATCAAGAATTTTAAGTTTACCTGCAAGAACACAGTAAAATAGATTTCGCAAATAACAGCAGATATATACATATTCCTAGCAGGTATATTATCTGGAAGAGATACAGCTAAACCATAGGCTATAGCTCCGCGTAATCCCCCAAATACCATGATAAAAATATCGACTGTAGTAAACTGTTTCAATTGAACCATGTTGAAAATGTTACAGAGTATGACTATTCCTACAAATTTATTGTAAAATAAGTGGAGACGTGTCGATTGCGTCAAAATTATTTGCGTCATTCGACATTTACGTCAATTTTTGTTTGCGTCAATTTTGGATTCAAGAAAAGCTGTATATCGACGCGAAAATTCGAGAAAATAATATATTTTGATCTAAAAACAACGCTTTTTCTTTACCCACTCATTTTTACCCCGAAAGGGGTCGTTTTAGGCAAAAATTGCATTTTTGCGACTTTTCGCTTCAATGCACAATACGCTTTTCCTGAATCAGGGAAGCGTTTGTTTGCTTCAACAATGTCAAATTCGGATTCCCCGCATATTTTTACCCCTAAAGAGGTTATTTCCAGAAAAAAATTTCACCTGGATGACCCCTCCCCTATTGTATAGTAGCTACAACAATACCCTCTATGTAAAAAAATTGGCCGATTCGACCCTTTCCTGTATTCAAAATTCAAAAATTCCTTCGGATTTGTGTTTCCCATACCCGAAAACCCCCGAGTACAAAAATTACCGATTTGGAAAACTTTTTGAAAAATCGATTTTTTCTCCTTGGTTCCCCTGTAAAAACTGGAAAAAAATTTTGTCTCCGATTTCGCTGATTTTTGTGTCAATCCTCTTCTCTCATCGTTTCTACAACTTTTGCATCGCGCTCCGAGTTTACTGCACCATGGAGCTCCGTCTTTTTTGCAACGTTCTCATAAAACATGACTATAGAACTTACCTACAGCCCTATAAATTAAACAAAATATCAAAGATAATATAATAAAAGATGTATCCCAATGATGATCCGAAGAAACGGTTGATAAACCCAAGAAAATAAAAATAACTGTTTCGGCACCAAGAGCTAAGACCTAAAAACTTCAATAAAAATTTTATTTATGAATTTTTAATATAAAACTCGCATTTACTTATAAATCTTTCGATTTTTTGGAGAGCTTTAGTGTAATTTTTTGAGAGAAGGATGGTGGCGCCTTCTCCTATTCGGCCCGAAGGGCCGAAAAAATCTCATGTGGGAGCTACTACACAATAGGAGGGAGACACAAAAGTAAAAAAATTTTTAAAAATTTTTTTCTGAAAATGACCCTCTAGGGATAAAAACATGCAGAGAATTTGTCATTTTCAAAGCGAAAAAACACTTCCCTGATCCAGGGAAGGCTTGTGTATTTAAGCGAAAAGTCGCAAAAATGCGATTATTGCGACTTTTCGCTTCAATACACAGGCCTTCTCTGAATCAGGGAAGCGCTTTTTCGCTTCGAAAATGTCAAATTCAGATTTCCCGCATGTTTTACCCTTAGAGGGGTCATTTTCAAAAACAAATTCTTGAAAATTTTTTCATGTGGGTAGCCCCTTATTGTGTAGTAGCTTCCTCATTGACCAGAATCGTAACGGAAGGTGCGGGTGGTGGAGGACGTAGCTGTATGGGAGGCACCGGAAAGAAAATGAAAATTTTAAAGTTAAAGTCCAAGACTTCCCCTCTTCCAAAATTTGAACAAAAATTACGGCACTGTTGGTGCTCCCTCTCATACCTGACTCCCAGCTACGTTCTTTGGGAGGAGGCAATCTGGTCTGGGCCAATTAGAGGGACCAGGCACATTGAGACCAGAGCCTAGAGGTCCCGACGCCATGGATCTTTGCCTATTTTCGGTTATATGGGTATATCTTTATACTAATAAATTATTTACCTTGGTAAAATGATGAATTGCTTTAAAAGCATCTTTGGTAACATTGTCCCTTATATAAGGTCTCAATGTGACTCCGCAAAAAACGATTCTAAAAATTTAATTTTTAGTTTTTTTTAAGTGTAAAAAATTACGCCAAAATTGAAGAAAATCCTAGTAATTCAGCAACCCAATAAGCACAAAATGGCAACAAGAATACCATAACGGGATTCAAAATCGGTACATTTTTGGTATATCTAATTAGTTTTGTAAAAGAAAACCTTTTTCTTATAAGAAATTACTTGGTCAAAAAAGCGCATAGATAGGCTAATAATAATCCAACAGCAATACCGCCCAAGGCTATAGTGAAGAAACTTATAAGGCCAAAAATATAATCCCGAGCAATGATGTTTGAACCACCGATTTCGACAAATACTTGTAACATATTGTATATGACCTAAAATTTTCGAAAAAAATTTTTTTGAAAAAATTTCACGTTCAGTGAGATACCTAATAAAGATTGAATAGAATTTTCAAAAGCTTTAACTTTTCAAACGACCCAAAATACCTTGTTGTGCCCCCCATGGAGAGTTGCAAAAGTTTATTGGACTGCCCGGTCTTGAACCTTCACTGGTGGTTTCTGCTTTCCTTTTGAGCATTGACGCTTAACCCACTGCTCTATTGCAACCAAATACTTATTGACTTGTAAGCTTCCTTAAATGGCTTCGAAGCTTTTTCTCTTGCGCTCTCCGCGAATTTACTTGTTATTTTCCTTTTACCGCGCTTACTTCTTTAGTATGCTAGTTTTGGCGCTTTCGCCGAAACACCGAAGGAGTAAAAACTTCAATGTTCAAAAACTTTTTCAAATCGGCTGAATTTTTGTATTCGGGCGTTGTCGACGTGAGAAACTCAAAAAATGGCTCTTACCACAGAAATACCATCATTTAAAACAGATTCTCCAAAAACCGAAATATATAGTAAATCATGCACATGCATATCCTCAAAAATAACAATCACGGCCACAGGATCCACATCGGCTATTATCGACCCAAATAACATCAAATCCAAAAATTTCACTTCTACTGAGAAAATACCCGTCAAACTGATCGCCCATAAGGAAATTCCTATGATTTTTTTAAAATCCAATCTTCATCTAGAGCTTATACCTATAGCAGCAATATTAAACCCTGTATTGAACAAAGCAAATGCAACACAAGCTCCAACATTATCGAAAAATTGCCTAGCAGGCATGTTGTAACCTAAAATTTATGGTCCAAGTTTTAAAAAATGAGAAAAGTACCGGCATCAAACATCATAGGTGGCAAAATATAGATGAAGAAAACCGTTGAACTCAAGTAAAATATACTTCGGTCAGCATTTACAGCGTTTAAAAAAATTCCTATTACAAGTCCAACTAAAATGAGTAGTGCACTGTCGGGGAACATTTCTGCTACAGGTTTGTAATAGTTGAAAGCTAAATAAATGTATTTAAACGAGTACTTTTTTATTATTTAAGCTTTTTAAATATTTATTTGAGTATTTTTTTTGAATTTCGGTATGGATTAATTTGTTTATCTAAAATTTATTAATCTCTATTAAAAAAATCGGTGCAATATGAGTCCTATAGGTTTTTATGAGTCCAATGGATTTTTATGAGTCCCATAAATTTTTATGAGTCCCATCAGTATTTATGAGTCCAATGGATTTTTTATGAGTCCCATCAATTTTTATGAGTCCAATAAAAAATTCATTAAAAAAATAAAAGCTTAGCTAAGTCTAGTTTAAGAAACATAGTGAGTTACAGCCCGGTAGGTTCGGCTTAATCCAAAAGTAGGTATTGACCACAATCGAAATCGAAAATAGGGATGCGATTTTTGTATGCTTAGGCTAGTCTTAGGCTAGACTAGGCTTAAGCTTAGGCCTAGACTTAGGCTAGGCTTAGGCAGGGCTTGAGCCTAGGCACTACCTAAGCCTAGCCTAAGCCTAGGCATAAGCCTAGCCTAAGCCTAGCCTAAGCCTAGCCTAAGCCTAGCCTAAGCCTAAGCCTAGCCTAAGCCTAGGCCTAGAAGTCAGACTTTATCGAAGATTGGTTTGAGTGTTGTTGCTATGTGGGCATAAAAAAGGTATCATGCAAGCATTCGGTTGCCTAAAAAATTATCAAGTTTCCTCATGAGACTACCTCAAAACCTATTCAACCCAATCGAAAAAGAGGGCGTCCAAGAAAGAACCAAGGTACTCTTCGTCGCGATTAATAATGCATTTTTGACTTGTTATATTTCAATTGTTGAATAAAATTTTAAAAATATTCAAATAAGCAAAAAAAATACTCAAATAATAATATTTCGAAAGCTAAGGGTATTTTTCGCCTGAAGTAAAAAATGAATCTCCGTGGTTAAGTGGCAAGCATTTCCTTTACACTCAAATGATTGACAATGTTCGAATCCGCTAGGGCGAAAATTTTATTTGACCGATTCAAAAACAGGTGTCAAAGGAAATTTAGGGATCAAACCAGGGACCGTAAGCGTATGCATGGCGCTACTTACCACTTTGTCATGGAACTCGCTATAAAAATATAGTAAATTCAATGACAAATTTTCCGAGGGTTTCCTTTAACTACTTTTCTGAATCGATAAAATAAAATTTACATCCTGAAAGTATCGAAGCGTCAAATTTTAAGCGCAAAGTAAGACGCTTGCCACTTCACCATGAATATGGCATTTTTACTCTTATAATAATTATGATTTTTGTTGAACATACCTATTTTACCCAAACAAGCTATGAATATCCATATAGATATGGTTAGTGGTACTTTTACTTCTTCCCAATTTGTTGTCATAATTTCGTATCTTGAAGGCGTTTCTTCTGCGCATCTTGCTAATACTAGTAAGAAAAAACATATTAAAAAGAAAAATAGGCAATATTTTTGCAATTTTAGCAAAATTGCCATTTTTTAATACCCTAAAATAAAAAGTGATTAAAATTGGCGAGGGGTCACTTGCGTCCCGGACTTTTCTGTCCGAATATTTGAGTCCGGACATTTGCGCCTGGACATTTGCGTCCAGAAACTTCCGTCTCGGACATTTCCGTCCCGGACATTTGCGTCCGGACAGTTGCGTTCAGACATTCATCAAAATTTTCACCAAGCGTCCGGACGCAAATGTCCGAGGCGGATGTTTTCGGACGCAAATGACCCCTCGCCTTAAAATTATATATCGATATGTATTAGGTCGTTAGGAAAATAACCGGCTTTTGCAATTCAATTGTATCGTTATAAAAATGACCCCTCCAGGGGGTTTTCCTATGCGAGGAATCGATTGCGCCCGTTGTCGAATTGTGAAATGGTCTGTGTATTTAAACGAAAACTTGAATTTGAATTCATGAAGAAATTTTAGAAAAATTCCACCACTAATTGATAGAGCACATCGCAAAACACTAGTATCCCAATTTTCGTGTAAAACAGATTTTTCATTTTTGACAAAATTTAGTTCAAAATATGATAAAATGATCGAGATTTGCATAAATTGACCAAAACTTAGCCAACTTTGAACTAAATTTTTTCAAAAACGGAGAATAAGTTTTTCACGAAAATTGGGGTACTACTGTTTTTCGATGCGCTTTATCGATTGGCAGTGGAATTTTTCAAAAAAGAATTTCTGTTTCAGAAATTCAGGTTTTCGTTTCAATACACAGACCATTTCAATCTTCGGCAATAAGCGCAATCGATCCCCGCATAGAAAAACCCCAGAGGAGTCATTTTTATAACGATACGATTGAATCTGCAAAAGCCGGTGATTTTCCGAACGACGCAATATAACATGGCCCATGTGGATTTTGAATATAGGTGTGACCAGTGGCATAATCAAAGGGGTATGGGGGGGGGGGGGGGGGTGCAAGTCCTCGTTCAGACCCGAAGGACTTGAACGAGAACATTGTTTCATTCATATCGTTCCATTAGAGCCATAGTCTTCCTATAATGATGAAAGTTCAGATCCTAAGGATGAAAGTTCAGCCCAGTGCCTTACCCAGAATTTTGTCATAAGGAGGCGGGGTGCAAGATCCAAAAAAACCAAAAGGTTAAAAACATAAGGAGGATCCTTTGGATTTTTTAAACTTCTTTTGCCCTTATGGGAAGGGGGTATATGTACCCCCTTCGCTATGGCACTGCCCTAGCCTGAGTGGCTTCAGAAGCCCAAGAGGATTTTGATTTTTGTTTGAAAGACAAAAAAATTCCAAACATCTGGAACAAAACATGCACTACTGTTTTACACAAATATATTAATCCTCTTAAATTTTTAGAAAACAGCCAAATTTTCCATTACTACTCCACAAGACCCAAATTTGCTTTCTTCTTCCTGTTACTACTGATAAGAGAATCGGATTAAAAATCGATAAACCCGCTTTTCTTAATTAAAAGCCGCTTTTATTTGTTGGATTACTAGCCCCATTGACTTTTTAGCATCCGGCAGCAAATTAAAAATTAACAAAATTTGCATAAAAATTAACTTTATCTTTCAAAAATCGCCTTAAAGCATAACCTATAGAAAAGATAAAAGAGAAATAAAACAAAGTTGCTATCAAAATACTTTTCGTTTTCCAGAAGAAAATCTTCGACTAAAATAATCCAATTAGGTGATTTACAATGGCTTTAAAAGGAAAAACTATACATAGTATATAGATAATCAAAAATCGATTAGCAGGGAGCACTTCGGCGTGCAAGTGATAAGCCAAATATTTTTTGTCCACGTTATTAACGTCGTTTAATGGCTTAAAGTGTCGCTAGCAGACCTAATTTAAAAGCGATCATGGCATTGACATTTACAAAAATTATTTCATTTTACAGGGTGACTCCAAAGTTCGTGGACACTTTTTATTTCGATATAATTTGTTGAAATTTGTTTGCACTTTTTTATTTTTTGACAATTTTCAACCAAAAAGTGCAAAAACATTTCTCTACTGGCGGGGATCAAACCTGAGTCTTATAATACAGGGTTCCACAGACGTCAAAATCGAAAAATAATAACAGGGCAGTTTTTTTCATGTAATTTTAAAGGGGTTTGCTTAACAACTTTTTTGAATTGCTAAAATTAGATCTGGGAATCGAACTCGACGGATCCAACGTTGCTTAACTTGCCAGATCGGACGGGATCGCTCGAAACTGGGGTCGGAAAGTTTCTATAGTATCTCTCGCTGAAACAGACTATATCAGAAAATCATCCATCTAGGGGTAATTTTATATGGAGAATCGATTGCGCGTATTTTAGAAGCATGAAAATTTTTATCTAGCCCTGATTCAGGCAATTTTCGCTTCAAACATCACAGTCTTTCATTGTTCAGAGTTAGAGAAAAATTTTGGGTTTTTTCTAAAAATCATTTTCATGGGGTAATTTTATGAGATGATTGCGCGCAAATCGAAGCATTAAAACATTTCCCTGGCTCTGATTCAAGAGGTTGGCGACACTTGCGCATGAACAAATGTTGCACTTACAAAAGTGAATGTGCAAATGTACGTGCGCAAATGTTGCATGCGCAAATGTACATGCGCAAATGTACGTGTGCAAATGTTACATGCGCAAATGTACGTGCGCAATGTTTCATGCGCAAGTGTCGCCAACCCGATTCAAGCGATTTTTCTTTCATTCGATTCTTGTGGTTCTTCAAGCAATTTTTCTGCCCACGTCTACAAGGAAAGGTTGTATTGTAATGAAGCGAAAATTGCCTGAATCCGGATCAGATATAATTTTTCATGATCTGAAAATGCGCACAATCAATTCTTCACATAAAATGACTCCCAGATGGATAATTTTCTGATAAATATTCAACAAATTATATCAAAATAAAAAGTGTCCACGAACTTTGGTCAGGTGAACTAGACTTTGAATCAATAAAAAAAGTCAATAAATTTTTTCGCTTTTATTCCTTTTTCAATATTTGTTTATTTAAAAAATTAACTACAAAACAGACTTTGAAAAATTTATGCTTTGGAAACACGGCGGCGTTTGGCTTTACGTTTTCGGTATCCTCCTTCTGGTTCTGGTGGTGCAGGTGCGGCAACTGGGGCAGCAGCTTCACCTCCATAACCGCCTTGGCTCTCACCAACAGAACTTACAGCTTCACCGGAACGTGATGGGCAAGGACAATATTCACCATCACCACCAGGTTCTCCATGTTTACCATCTTGGCCGGCATTGCCAGGTTGACCAGGACCGCCAGGTCCTCCAGGTGGTCCAGCAGGGCCGGGTGGTCCTTAAAAATGTTTTTACAAAATTTTAATGAATATTAAACATACCAGCTGGTCCTTGTCCTCCGGGTTGTCCATTATTACCAGGGCCTCCAGCAGGTCCGGGTGATCCAGCGGGTCCCTAAAATTGATTATACCAATTTTCGCTGTGACACTTACTTTTGGTCCAGGTTGACCTCTTCCTTTTGTCCCAGGAGCACCAGCTTGACCAGGACCTCCAGGTTGACCTGGGCCTCCAGGAGCACCAGCATCACCAGCAGGACCTGGAGCTCCAGGTTGTCCAAGTCCACCACCTGTTCCTGGATTGCCAGGTTGACCGTCATTTCCGGGTGGACCAGGTGGGCCAGGTGGTCCAGCAGGTCCGGGTTGGCCAGCAGGGCATGCAGGACATCCACCACCTTGTGGAGCTTCAGCTGATTCTGCTGCTGTTCCGGATTGCCCGGGCTGACCAGGTTGTCCGTCTTCACCAGGTTGACCAGGTTGGCCGGGTGCACCAGCTGGGCCTTTAGGACAATTTGAAGCCGCAGGTCCACAATCTATTAAACAATGTATACTAATGTATAAATTTGTATATCATACTGCATTGCCCTCCTCCTTCAGTAATTTCTTCTTCAACTTCAACTTCCTCCTCATACTGACGCTTGTGACGTCCGAATAAGGTGTTCAAATTGATTCGGAGACGTTGAGTTTTTCCAGGAGCACGAAGTTGAATTTCTTGAATGTTTTTCCAAGCATCATTAGCAAAATAGTTGAATTCTTGCATTTCTTCCATGATTTCCTCATGTAGTGAGTTGATGTCCTAAAATATGGGTACATGTTTCCGAGAGGAAAAAAGTTGCCATTTTTGTTGATATTCGGAAAGTTAATAAACAATGGAGCATTTTTTGTTTTTATGATAAATTCTGAATCACAGTTACACAGACCCAGGTCGAAAATTTTTGTTTTTATAACCCACCTCCCCTCTCCACAGATTGGCGATCTTTTTGTTGGGGGGAGGGGGAGGTAGGTCATTGGTCCCCAAGGACCAATGACCTACCCCCTCCACTCCGTGACACATGACCCACTCCAACCCCACCCCATGACCTACCCTTCCCCCCGTAAAATTTTACCGGGGGTACCGGAGTTGTGCAATTGTGTTCTGAATCATTGTCGTTTTCGAGATAATTGAGTACGAAATTGACGATTTTTGAAATTTTATGTATTACAACGAAAACTTGTGCCTGAATTTTTCTAACTAGCATCAATTAAAAGTTGTTTATTGAAACGATCAATCAGATAATTTTGAACAATCTCTTTAATAATCAACTTTTAATTGATGCAAGTTAGAAACATTCAGGTACATGTTTTCGTTATAATACACAAAATTTCAAATCGCTAACTTCACACGCAATTATCTCGAAAATAACAACGGTTCAGAATTTACCGTACAAACAAAAAATGCTTTATTTTTTTATGAACTTTCAGAATATCACCAAAAACGGCAACTTTTTTCCGCTCGGACTGATCCTTTAAACAAGTAAAAAATTTACTTGGAATAGCATTCCAACAATGATAAGTGAAGTGACGATGAAAATTCCGCTAAAAGCGGTTGCAACTCCGATTATGAATTTTGAGGACATGATGGAACCTAAAAAATAAAATTTCTTTAAAATAATCTAAAGCCTGGCTATAGAAGGCCATATTTGAAACCCATTTTTTCAAAAAAACTGGGATATTCTATAGGTGCAAGCCAGTATTTTGACAAATTTTAATACACTTTAAGATCTCATGCTGTGATGAGAACACCTGTAACTAATCCCTTTTTATATCATCTACTCTGCCAAAAATCTTCACAGTTCATCAGCCTCAATTATCTTTTGAAACAAGTTTTATGCTTTTTTTATAATTGTTAAAGTAGTTTGATAACATTGTGCAACTTCCTGATATACAGGGTGGTCCAACAGGTACTGTGAACATTTTTCAAGATATTTTAGCTTTCCAACAAGATCTTTTGACGCGGTTTGTTTTAAATGGAGACGAGATATTATGAACAACTTATATAAGACTTCATCAAAAATTTATTTTTTATTTACAGGATTTACTTCAAAAATTTCACTACCTTAAATTATCTCGTCTTCATTTAAAAAAACCGAGTCGAAAGATCTTGTCAGGAAGCTAAAACATCTTGAAAAATGTTCACCGTTGTACCTTTTGGACGACCCTGTATGTGTCAGCAGCGAGCATGATCCTATCATGAACCATAAAACCAAAACTGGTTTTTTGCAAAACTAGGAAGTTTATGAAGCCATAAAATTAATGGAATAGAACAGAAAAAAAGCATATTCAGATTTTTATGTTGATAAGAAAAAACGAATTAATCAACATCATAGCATCTGTAAAGATGTCTAATTGAGGATGTAATTTTATTGGATGTGGAAAATTTGAATTTCTTTTTGGAATTATTTTAATTATTTATTTATTTGGTTTCGAGACCTACAACTGCATTTTTATGCGATTTGTTTTTCTTATTGAGGGGGAGTATACAGCTTTCGAGAGTGTACTTTCAGCTATAATTTAGCTAGTTCTTAGACCGGTCTCGGGGGGGGGGGAAGGTGGGTATGGGAAACACGAATCCGAAACAGGCAATCACTCGGGACGCGAAGCCAAATGATGAGCGCCACAAACAATTACTAGGAACGCGAAGCCTAGCGCCGCAGGCAATCACTTGGAATGCTACGCCGAAGCAGTATTTTTTTGTTCCAAGAACAGTTTAAGCTGTTCGAAAACTGTTCCATAAACAGCTTCGTTAAGAACATGAATTTTGCTCCTGGAACAAAACAGTTTAAACTGTTCTGTTCCAGGAACAAAATAAACACTGGAGCATAGAACGAGAAATAGAGACTTTTATTTACAATANCTGTTCCATAAACAGCTTCGTTAAGAACATGAATTTTGCTCCTGGAACAAAACAGTTTAAACTGTTCTGTTCCAGGAGCAAAATCAACACTGGGCCGAAGGCCAAGCACTCTGATATAATGCGTAGCTGCGTAACTTACGAACCCGATTCCATATAATACTGCGAAACTCATGAGCCTGACCTTCATATATTGCGAGCTGCGTATCTCGCTATCTAACTTTCATATAATGCGTATCGATTTTATATTTTAAATAATAAAATCTTCGAAACAAATTTATTTAAGCAATATTTCTGTACAATCAAAATTCAAAATTCTTGTGAAAGACCGCAAAATCGACTTTTGACTTTATGACATTCAAAATGGATTTTAAGAGTTCAAACGTTAACAATTTCGTACCAGGTTAATGAAATAGAATAGTTTAATGAAATGGAATTTAACATTTCATTTACAAGCGTAACTGGTCATTTTTTATGTTTTTACGAATTCATGGACCGTATAGTTTTCTCTTCAGGCAACATAGATCATCGACCGTATATTTTTCTCTTTAGGCAACATAAATCTTTATTAATTAATTTAAAGACGAAGAAACTAAAGAATGTCACCTAAAACTACAAAATAAATATCGAAGTCTTTAAAACTCAGATTCAAGCGCTTATTCTTAAAACTCATTAATCTTGTAGCTCGAATTTCTCGATTTTTACTAAAAATGAACCATTCCAGTCTTCCAGATGTTTGTTTAGCACAACAGTCTTTGGTAGTAACCATCGATGTTATTGGAAAGAACTTTTGGGGATTATTTCCACTTGTTTATGGACTACCATCGGTGTTATTAGACATTTATATAACATCATTTTTATTGAGTAAAAAGGGTCAAGAAGAATTTAGAACCGTTTTTTATATTCTCTTTGCCATTTCGTCGATTGTGGTAAACTTTTTTCCACCTTCTTATAAAAATTAAGTACCGGTAGGATGACGATCTTATGATCATTGTGTGGCGTCACGTAGCAGCGACGTCCATCTCAGGAGTAGAATAAGCATAGTGAAATATGGATGATTAAGCCCTTTGTTCTAATGGATTCCAGAGGATATAACTTCGATCTTCCTTTTCTTCTCTTCCGTTTGAATCCGTTTCGTTTACTCGTCAACTCCGTTCATTGTTTGGTGTTCCGTAAAGTGATGCTCATCTTAAGAGTTGAATAGGCATACCTGAAATATGGACGATTAAGCCCTCTAGTGAAGGAACCTCTAGAACATTGCTGCATTTCCTAACTCTTAACTACCAGAACCATAGGCGTAGCCAAGGGGGAGGGGCTAGAAAGCTTTAGCCTCCCCCTGTCGTCCAAAAATTTAATAGAAAAGCGCGATTTTTTAAGGAAAAAACGCATTTTTTAACAAAATTTACACGTTCAGCCCACCTGTCGCCAATTAGCCCCCTCTGTCGCAAAATCCTGGGTACGCCTATGACCAGAACATTCGTGTATGTCAGGTGCTTGAACTGGGGTTCTTAAAAGGGTCGACCCGACGGTTGTTACTTATGTCTAGAGGGTCAGAGTTGTTCAGAGAAAGTATTAATGAACAACCCTTGGATAAATTCAGTCTTAGCTTGACTATCTTAGAGTGAATAGGAAAGCCACTGAACCTAGATTTTAGTCAAGTACAAATTTAAGGAAATTTCTGAATGGATTGCCTACAATTGTGTTCAACGATTGCCTTCGGTACCAGCAATAAGTTTCCTTTTTGCTTGGATACCAAAAGATGGAATAGTTGTCTCCATTTTGTACTTTATTGTTTGTTATACTGGATATCTCGTCCATGTGCCTTCATTTTTATTTACGATTAATCGATTCACTTCCGTAGTATTTCCTATAAACCATGAAAAGGTAGACCATGTTTAAAAAACATAATTATCATCAAAAAAAATTTTAGAATTGGCGGAAATGGATTAAAACCGTAATGATCGCTTATTTTTTGTATCCTTTGGTATTTTCTTGGCAATACTTGTTTATGGATCAAGTTCGGCATTGTCAGATTTGGGATGCGGCAACAACTGTTTCATACCATATTTTTATTCTACACCCACCATCTTATGGAGTAAGATCAACATTATTTACAAGAAATCATTTGGTTTAGATACCATTGTATTTTTCTGTTATGATCATATCCTTCTTCTTTTGTGCGTCTTGTTTAATCTTGAATATTACAACGATGATTTTATTGGTTTATCGAAGAAAACATCGAAATTCGAACAACATTGCAGACCAAAAATCCGCACGTATTGAATTGAATATGTTCATCCTTACGTTATTGATATTTTTTAACGAGTTTGCTTTGGGCATATTGTCGGTGAGTTATAATCAAACTTGGGCACAGGGTTAGTTTGAAAATCCAAAAATTAATTCAACCTTCATCCATCTTACCTCCCCTTCCTGCATCCACGATGACTATGCTCCCGCAACCCATCGACCCGCTATGCCATCTCCCTCAGCTACTACAATCCCTCTTCCCTGACGTGACCCCATGCTCTGTTAGTTTAAAAACTAACTAAACTAACCAATATCATGTGCGGTTATCAGGATTGGGAAATAAAATTATCCGGATTTATCCGATTCCGGGGGAAATTGGATAAATCCGGATTTCCCCGGAATTACTTGGTTTGAAAATTTTTTCGCCCTCAAACAAGCCTCGGTGGTGCAATGAATTGGGCAATTTGGAATCAAATTGGCTCCAAGTGGGATTCGAACCCGCGACCTTGTGGCCACGAAGCTGCTGCTTTGTCACTGCACCACCGAGGTTTATTTGAGGGCGAAAAAATTTTCAAACCAAGTAATTCTAGGGAAAAAGATTTCCCCAGCCAAAAAAGATTTCACCAGAATTTCCCCGGGGAAATCTGGATAAATCCGGGAAAATCCCAACCCTGGTGGTTATAATATCTCAACTCAAATTTAAATAAAACTTATTAGCTTACCAGTCTCTTCTCACCTTTGACAAGTCCTATCCAAGCTAATATTTTGGTGATCTTACCCTTTGTTACCGACATGATTTGCTTAACACCGCCCTGGATGTTAATTATAATGAGCAAGAAATTAAGAAAGAAAATTCTTGGTCGATTCTTGAATAAAAACGAATCTATTGCTATTCAAGTTCAAGGCGCTGTTCAAGTTCCTAATCACTAGTATATAGTTTTTATTTTTTTAAACAATAAATCATTGCTTATGATTTTTTATGAAAAATTAATGAAACTTCAACATTCTAAACGTTTTGATGTCATTTTCAAAGATTCGGAAGCTTGGAGTATCCATCGTGTTTAAATGTGGGGTCATCCAGAATTACGTAATCAACTTTTTGGTGGTTTACCCCACCCCCCCCCATGTCTCT
>OZJO01024356.1:0-13041 GCA_900406225.1 Acrobeloides nanus | reverse complement strand
CATAATCCGAATGCATGAAAACGGAAAGGGGATGCGTGAAATTGCAAGAGATCTTGGTATAAGCCCGAACACCGTATCCCTGGCTATTAAGATCTCTTGCAATTTCACGCATCCCCTTTCCGTTTTTATGCATTCGGATTATGGCGGGTCGAAATTCAGATGTTTTAAATTCCATTTTTAGCTATAAAAACAAATGTTTAAAATAAAATATTGTTAAAAAAGTGAACAAATCAAGTGTCCTAGTAATTTTTACGCACCCTGTACAATAAAAAAACTAGCGTTAAATGAAAAAGACCTTTGCACTTGTTTAATACTTCTATAACAATAAAAGTAGTTCATGCAACTTCCTATTTTTTCCCATTTCGTATAGCTGAGTTATTTTTGTGTTTTGTAAGGAAAAGGATGCGTTCCTAAGTTGAACCGTACGGTCAACCGTGAAACGTATGGATCCGTACTGATCACTGTCAACCACCGTACGGCTCTCCGTGGCATACCTGTGCAGAGAGGGGTCAGATTTTCGAAAATTTGCGGGAGGGGGTTGACCATTTCTTAAGAAATTTTTGAAAATTTGAGGAGGGGTCTACTTTTTCTTAAAGGGGCACACCCAACGGCAACAGAATCCGCATAAATTTTAAAAAAGCGTATCTCGACGTGGAAAAAAGCTTTTTTGACACGGTTTTTTTTCACTCATAGAGAATCAAGCATCAACTTTCAGAATCCAAAAGAATTTTGACGCCTACTATCGACTATAGCGATATATCATATCGATGAAGAAGCCGATGAAGACACACTCGTGCAAGCAATATTGACTTGGATTTGACTGATTTTTTCGATGATGAAAATATGGACGTTGATTAAATTTTTTGTCACTTTTTATCCGTTTGTAATAAAAATTATTTTTTCAAAAAATTTTTATATAAACATGTAGTTCAGATCACGGGGATATGCATGAAAACAATTTCCTTGTTAAAATTTCAAAATTTTTCGAGTTTTTCTTTGGTCAAGGGGGAGCTAAAGGCATTTTGAGGCATGCCTTCTTTAATGTTTTCCGATAACGCTAAACAATTCCAATTAGACCTCTTTCTTATCCCTCCTCTAGTGCTCTTCCATCAGCGCTACAGCACCAGGGCGACGCATCAGTGGAGCCTCAAGCCGAATGTCCAGGGCGACAAAGTGTTCAAGTCGACGGAGTGACATGAACTCCCAAATGGTAGCTCAAATCCTGTCATCAAAAATGTTGCTATTGATAACATTACGGCTAGCAACGTCTGGAATCTCTATAATCTCCAAGGAAATAGAAGTAGTCTTGAGACGAATGTCTATTTTGGAAATATTCATGCTGTCAACATCGCGAAGCATGCCGAACGCAATTGCTACAACATCACTAGGATCTGCAACAATATAAGCCTAAGGTTACACCTAAGCTCAAGCCTAAGATTAAGCCTAAGCCTAGGCTTAAGCCTAGCCTATAGAGGATATTTTTCGATAAAATTACTCAAAAAAGTATCAGTTTTTGGAATCCTGCTGATTGCGTCTCCCAGGGGGAAAAGCTCCGAAGCTTTTTACGAAATCATGGAAAAAGACAGCGAACCCTATGGATATGCAGGTAAAAGTTGAAAAATAAGATGTATGACGATCTCTAAAAGGATGTCCAGATTTGCTTTAAAGAACCAGGCCACTCAGTTACATATGAAAAAATGATATCTTCGGAAAGATCATGAAAAATTGAGCATTTTTTGTTTTTACGGCACCATCTGAAGCGTTTTCCCCATCGAGAAAATGTATTTGAAAATTTGAATTCGTGTACATGTTTTCGTTGTAATAACCAAACTTTTTTGAATTTTTTGCGGAAAAATCGTGAAAAAATAGCATGAATCGACAGAGAATTTTATGCTGAATAACTTTGCTAATTTAAGTTTGCGTAAAAAATTATTTTCTCCAATCAAAAATGCAAAATAAGTTTATTCAGGGTTTTTGTTTCAATATACAAAAATTCAAAAATTTAAACTTATTTTGCATTTTTGATAGGAGAAAATAATTATTTACGTAAACTTCAATTAGCAAAGTTGTTCAGCATAAAATTCCCTGTCGGTTGATGCTATTTTTTCACGATTTTTCCGCAAATAATTCAAAAAAGTTTCATTATTATAACGAAAACATGTACACAAATTCATATTTTCAAATGCATTTATCTCGATGGGGGAAACGATTCAGGTGGTGCCGTAAAAACAAAAAAATGCTCAATTTTTCATGATCTTTCCGAATATTCATTTTTTCATATGATTGTATCAGAGTGGCCTGGTCCTCTAAGTTTGAACGTTTTGTATCAAAATGTTTTTTATTTTTAATCATTCCTTTTTTCTTTGATGATAACACTTTTTGTCTCTGCGTTGTTTCAAAGCCGTAGATTAGATTACTTAGTCGACTATTAGATTTGTTACTCAAATTGGAATGAAAAATTCATACGAGTCAATTACCACAATAACCTTGGAAACAATAATTAAGTTTTAGTCTATAACTTTTTCGCTCATAACAGAGAAATTGTTTCTAAAACTCAGAATAAAGTCTATTTTTTCGGGAAATGGTGAGTGCAGATTTTTTTCGAGTTCATGAGATTTTTGGAAAAATGGTTTGAATGGCCCAAATTGAATTATGAAAATGAATATCGCAAATTTTATAGCAAAGTCCAAAGATCTTCAAATTGGACATCTGATTTTGAATAGCACCTCTTCTAGCGCATCTGCTAGCGTCTCTGCTAGCGCTTCTAATAGCGCCTCTTCTAGTGCCTCTTCTAGCACCTCGGCTATCGCCTCTTCTAGCGCCGCTGCTAGCGCTTCTTCTAGCGTCTCTGATAGCGCCTCTGCTAGCGCTTCTAGTAGCGCTTCTCTAGTGCCTCTTCTAGCACCTCGGCTAGAATCTCTACTAGCGCCTCTGCTAGCGCCTTCCCAGAAAAATCTGAACTGATTCGATTTTCCCGGGAAGGCGCTAGAAGAGGCGCCATCAGAGGCGCTAGAAGAAGCGCTAGCAGAGGCGCTAGAAGAGGCAAATCCTCTTGATGATTTACGCGATATGGATCTTAAAGGACTGATTAAGAAGCTAAAATTCGTCAATTTTTACTCCTATATAGTGAATTTTCAAAAAAATTTTTGACTTTTTTACTTCGGCATTTTATTCTTGTTAAGTGCACCCCAGGCGTAGTTGCTCCCTAACTTCCTATTCCTCCTGTTCTTAAAATATCATAGAAACATTCAACAGGTGGAAATTTCTATTACTTGAAGCAAATGTTCATCAGGTGGAAATTTCTATTATCTTGGAGCAAAGTTTAATTATGGCAAAGTTTAAAGATTTTCAAAATACATACACATGAACTCGCACAAATCCATGTGGAATGGTTTAATTGGAGGACTCTTGATCGTTCTACTTGAAATTAATTAGTGACTTGAACTTTTCATAACTTTCTTGGGAACCTCTTCCCTTTATGCCATATTACACCTGTGGTTCTCATGATTGAGTTGAAAAAATGCTCTTTAATTAGCTTGATTTTCACTTAAACATTATTTCGGTATTTTGTTCTATTGCTTGTGAACTTTATCGCCTTTTCTAGCTAAAAAGTTTTCAGATTTTTTTATGAAACTCGTCGTCATTTTTTGGTGGAGCTAGAAAATTTTGGCAGCAAAGCTTTTTGCATAAAATATCTTTTCTAACAGAACTCGAAATGCCCTCAATTTGATCTATAGTTCCAATTAGTGATAGAAAACCGACCCGACCCGACCCGTTGACCCGCTTATTTTTGCTCGAAAAAAACCCGAAAACTTGACCCGGACCTTCTGACCCGACCCGTGACCCGAATCCTGACCCGACCCGACCCGATCCGACACACTAATTTATATAGAAAAAATTATGACATTTTTATATTTTCATTAGATTATGACGTCATTTTTAAAAAAAATTTTTGCTCAAAAAATGAATTTTAGTTCAAAAATCGAATTTTTGCTCAAAAATTGAATTTTTTTCTCAAAAATCGAAATTTTGCTCAAAATCGAATTTCTTCAAAATTCGATATTTTGAAAAAAATAGAGCAAGATTGGACAAAAATTTAATTTTTTTTCCATCAAAAATTCAATTTTTGAGCAAAAATTCGATTTTTCACAAAAATTTATTTTGCATATGCATTTAATAAATAAAGTGTTTTTTTGTTTTGATTATGTTGTAATTACTTCAAAAATTGACCCGAACTGACCCGACCTGAGAAAACCCCTGATCCGATTCGACTCGATAAAAATCCCTGACCCATCCACCTCTTGGCGACCCGGCCTGACCCGACAAAACCCTGTGATCCGAACCGCCTTCTATCACTAGTGCCAATCGTGTTTGTAGCAACTTAAGTAAGCCATAAAAAACATCATGCTGTCTTGATTATGATCCGAAAATCATAAACAATAGTCAAAGATACAGGATGTTTCAGATAAAACCTACCTATTTTATTTTGACATAGCTTTTTTCTGGAAAAGTACTCTGAATTTCCGACTTTTGGAAAAAACGTGTTAATTTATCCATTTTATGCATGTTTTTATGCTTTTGAAAATCTTGACTTTGGGCAAAAAGTTTTCGCCTGGGCTGGGATTCGAATCCGCTCCTTTATGAGCGAAAAGTGTGAGCCATATCACTCGACTATGAAGGTCGGTTTTGACGGGAAATTTTAAACGAGTGACTAATCGACCTCCATAGCCGAATGGTATGGCTCTCGCTTTTTGCCCATAAAGGGGCGGGTTCGAATCCCAGCCCGGGCGAAAACTTTTTGCCCAAAGTCAAGATTTTCAAAACTAAAAAAACATGCATAAAATGGACAAATTAGCTCGTTATTTTCCAAAAGTCGGAAATTCAGAATACTTTTCCAGAAAAAGCTATGCCAAAATAAAATAAGTAGATTTCATCTGAAACACCCTGTACATCGAAGCAATAAAAAATATCGCTAATAAATTAAATTTATCGGAGATTACTAGTCTAACACAAGACACGAGTTAATGACTTTTTTTAAGTTTTATGGTTGTACTTTCTCGCAAGACATGATAAAGTCGTCTTTTGCAGCTGGTTTATTTTCTACCGGATATTTTTTCCTTTGTCTAAGATTAAGTTTCGGAAATTTGGTCGATGTTTCAGGAGCATGTGATGATGGTTGGACGTATTTTTCCCCCACGAATAAATGTTACCAAGTCTGGGTTTGCATTCATTCCTAGAGGACATAAATTTAGGTAATCGTCGAGGATTTGGACTGGGATCAGGCTGTTCAAACATGCCTCGATATGGACTCTATCATGGTCTCTATCCATAGTCACGAACATAACGAGTTCCTCATTAGTAAGTTCGAACTTTTTTGTTGTTTGATTTTGTTAGATTTGACCCTACAAGCCCAACCTTCTAACATGGAAATGTACGCCTTCTGGATAGGCCTATATGACATATATAACATTTCACTTTGGTCAAACGGAAACTATCAGACTAGATTCCAATGGTTGGATGGAAGTTTCTTGGACTTTCTCAATTGGGGAATGACATTACAAGCACAAGTGGAACCAGATTACTTTCGTAAAGCTTACACCCCATTACAAGCCAACAGATCGTGTGCGGTGTTACTAGCTGACTATCAAGGAAAGACAGCTTATTGGACGCGGGTGAACAAAAAATGGTTTGATGACGATGATGGATGTAAAACGAAGTATTCGGGGACGATTTGTCAACGGGATTCGAAGATTTTGATGAACTTCACGAAGAACAATGACATGGGTTAGTTAGATCTGCAGAAAAAATTCGCATATTTTCTCAAACACTCAAAAATACGCATATTTTCTAAAGGACAAATCTCAAAAATTTGCATATTTCTCCAAAACGCAGAAAATATTTGATCAAAAAATTAACATATTTTCTCAAAAATTCAATTTCGTAATTTACATTTTCGCTTCAATACACACATCTCTTCCCTGAATCTGGATCATAGAAGCGTTTTCACGCTCCGGGAATGTGCGCGATCGATTTCTCGCACAAAATTACCCCTAGAGGGGTTTTTCCTGCAAATATTTTGGTAAAAAAATTTTTTTCGGAGATCGATACCCCCCTTTAAGGTTACAAAATTCGGTGACACAAACAGACAGACATTTCTCGTTTCATATTAAAAGATTTTAGAAGACGTATGTGATGCGGGATGGACAAAATACGCAGTCAAGAATCTCTTCAACCAAACCAAAGATATGTGTTATTTAGTAAGTTATCGAGAAAATGCCATGATTCAATTTTAGTGGATTCAACGAACGGGTATGGATTATTTCGGTGCTCTCCAGTCTTGTAAATCTATGAACTCGACCTTAGTCTATATTGAAAATCAAGAGGAAATTGATTTCATACTAACAAGTAAGTGCAATTTCTCTACAATCCAGACTTGTTTCAACATCCCCTTTTTTTCAGAATTCTCTATGAAATTCGGTTTTTCAGGATTCCTCATAAAATTCCGCTTTTCAGAACCCCCTTAATAGTTTTTTTCGGAATCTTCCCATACAGTAACGGCCAACAAAGATTCGACCACTTTCATTTTGTAAGCAAAAATGAAGGTGAGCGAATCTTTTTACTGTAATTCGGTGTTTTTCGGGATTCCCTAACTTAAGAAGAACTTGGTGAAACTTGAAAGAACTTTTGAAACAATCTAATGTTTTAGCTATGACCAACCAAACAGAAGTTTCAAGTCCGAATTTCTTCTCGGCTTTTTTTATCGGCCTAACCGACCACAACAATTCGGGCATTTGGCGATTTCAGGATGGAATACCAATCGGATATGCTAAATGGATAAGCGGTCAGCCAGATTATAATAGAGCATGGTACACAATCTTCTGTGCTACGATGGCTTATGGTGGCTCAAATTGGACTGCTCAATCCGGATTCATTTATGAAGCTTCGTGCGACTATCCTTACGGAAGAGCCATATGTAAGAAAAGCGCTGTGATATTGACCAATTCAACTTCCACGACGATCTCATACACCCTTCCTTCGACAAATATTTCTTCTCAAATGGCGAAATATTATAGCTCGGTGGCTACTGACATAGGATGTCCAGTACAAGATCCCACTTTTACTTGTCCATGGTTGAATTTCACATGCCCATTACCTCCAAAACGGTATGTACTACCAAATATTGATTCTTCGGCGTTTTGTGAACCTGGTTGGACATATTTTAACCATACCAATAAGTGTTATAAGGTAGGAGAGACAGGGTGATATGATATACAATATTTAGGTAATCTTGGAGAATATGAACTTGTTTCAGTCCATAGAAACATGTAATTCCATGAATGCAACATTGGCTTCAATTCACGGACAAGCCCATAACGACTTTCTCATAAGTACGCATTGTATACGATTAAAATCATAGGTCAGCAAGGGCGGAACCTTCCCCCTGACCCACCTACAGTACTGGACAAAACTATAAGTGCACCCCAGTAGTGTCAGCCAAAATTGCAAAGTTTGAAGTGCCATAACTCGAGTAATTTACTTCGAATTCACATGAAATTTTTTTATAAATATTTCTTGCGATTAGATCTTTCAAAATATACTGGGTGTTACTGGATCAAATGGGGATTTTACGCCTTCAAAATTCAAATGAACTTTTTGAAAATGATTTTTTTCAAAAAGTTCATTTGAATTTTGAAGGCGTAAAACCCCCATTTGATCCAGTAACACCCAGTATATTTTGAAAGATCTAATCGCAAGGAATATTTATAAAAAAATTTCATGTGAATTCGAAGTAAGTTACTCGAGTTATGGCACTTCAAACTTTGCAATTTTGGCTGAAACTACTGGGGTGCACTTATAGTTTTGTCCAGTACTGTACTCTTGGACCCAAAATTGAGGGGGACCACCTCATGGACCCTGCCGAACGTAAAATCGATGGTATTGAGCTTCGGACATGGTTTTGAATTTTTTGGGACGCGAGTTTTGAATAAAAATAAAAATCTTTTTTTAGGCTTGGCCCGATCATTGCCTGGAACAGACATGTCTTCATTCTATGCCCTTTGGATCGGTTTGATGGAGTTCAACCGTACTTTCGAATGGAACTGGATCGACGGAAGTGTTGTAGACTACTTGAAATGGGCTAGATCCATGCCAAAGATGTTCCTCACGACGATAGATCAGGATTTGCCTTCTTGCACAATATTGGTAATTAATTCCACGAAAATCACTGTTCCATCATTTTTGTGGCACTGGTATTATGACGTGACATCATTCTGGATGGATGTTGATGTTATCAAAGAGTCATGCTATTCGAATTTCTCTGGAGCTATATGTCAGAAAAATTCAACAGTCATTATGAATAGAGAAAGCAGGAGCAATGTGAATGGTTCAAGTAATTGATTTTCAATTTCGAAAACATGTTCAATTGTGAATTGTTGAGAAAAAATATGTGCATTTTTTCAATACAGGGTGATTCACATGAACCCGTACACTCGAATATTCTATTTTTTATCAATATTTTTCAATTATATTTGAATTGCGCTTGATCATTCCCTTCGCACGCTGGATGTTCCTCCGATTTCGGGAGCTTTTTTCGGATCTTCCTTTTGGCTTGATCTCGTGCCTCCCAGTTTTTTCGTAACGCTTGATATGGTCTAAGATGGTCATTACGGGGACATCAAGAAGTTCCGAGATTTTCCTAATCGATAAGCCTTTTTCACGAAGTTTAATCATGGCAAGTCGCATTTCAGTCATTTTTTGTTAGTAAATAAGCTTCTTATACATATAGAATGAAAAAAATCGAAAAAGATCGATAAAAAATAGAATATTCGAGTATACGGGTTCATGTGAATCACTCTGTAATATGCGAACTTGTTGGGGTTTCGAAAAAACATGCGAATTTTCGAGTCGTTGAAATATGAAAATTTATGGATTTTTGAGAGAATTTGTGGTTTTTCAACAAAAAGTTGTTGTTTTTAGATCTCGAATGCGATGACGGTTGGACTCGGTACGAACTGCAAAACCTCTATGGTGAAAGATATAACATGTGTTATTATGTAAATAAGCTCTCATACCTCACTAAGACTGCGCGCTATACATCTCGACTTACAACTAAGTCGAGACGTTAAACGTCTCGAATTCATCTCTACCTCGTTTGAATTAGTGGGAATATTGACACGAAAACCCTGACTTTTTCATTTTTTTAAATACGATTAATTATTGGATGTATTTAAAAAACAAAGGCGGCATTCGTTTATAGCTCGACGAGACGAACAAATTGACACCACATTTATCCAATTTGATAATTGTTTTTGGGTTATTGAAACGAAAACCCTGAATCAGAGTTTTCGTTTCAATAACTCAAAAAATTCTTGAATTGGATAAATTTGGTGTTGTTTTGTTTGTTTTGTCGAGCTAAAAAACGAATGCCGTCTTTGTTTTTTAAATACATCCAATAATTAAGCGTATTTTAAAAAATGAAAAATTTAGAGTTTTCGTGTCAATACTCCAACTAATTCAAAATAGGTTGAGATGAATCCGAGACGTTTAGCGTCTAGACTTAGTTGTAAGTCGAGACGTTTAGCGCGCAGTCTAAGTCCATTTAGGCGATATATAATCAAAGTAAAATCACATCTTACTACGCTATGCAAGCATGTTCGAACATGAATTCCAGTTTAGCTGTTATAGAAAATCAGGATGAATATGACTTTATTAAAAGTAAAACGTGTTTTAGGCTTCAAACGAGGTGGAGATGAAGCTTAGGCTTAAGATTAGGCCTAAGCCTAGGCTTAGGCTTAAGCTTAGGCCTAGGCTTAAACTTAGGCTTAGGCCTAAGGTTAAGCCTAGGCCTTTCAGATAAAACTAGTTCTATCAGATAAAACTGATTTTCAGGTAAACGGTAACATATATATAATATCGACTCATATATATCATCTTTTTATATATCTTACACTTTAGAACAACTCATAATCCGGTCGACCACTTTATCATCCTACTCATTCTGGATCAATCCCATGGCCGATGAATGTAATGTGCTACAGCCAAATTGGCAAGCATCTTATGGTATTGGCAATATCTGGGTCGGTTTTAACACCGCATACAGTTCTTGTTGCGACTCTACACAATATTGGGTGAACACTAGCATAAACTCGGAATTTTTCTACTTCTATCTACAAAATGAACCATGGCTATATTTGAACAAGAAATGTTTGCTCATCAGTATCGATGGAAACAGTATTTATGAGATAAATCGTTTTGGGAGTATGACCTCGGAGTTTTGCGATTTCCCTCATGTTGGCGCGATTTGTAAGAAGAAGCCCGACAAGCATGTAATACAGCAGCTGAATAGCGTTCAATCCAATTTCAACATCCCTGCAATCAATATCAACAATGTTAAGATTGTAGACGTTGGTCAGACGACTTATTCTTCCACCTATAAGTCTACATTGAACGCTCAATGTGAGTATAGTGCGAAAAATATAATGAGAATATTAAATGAGAAATGTCTGTTTGTCCGCTTGTTTGTGTCACCGAATTTTGTAACCTTAAGTCCAATCCTGTTATGACTTAGATTTTTGGAAAGAGCTCGGTGAGAGAAGAAAGACAACACCAAAATCATGGGGGTACCTTCTCTGGAAAAAATTAAAAATTCAATTTTTCATTTTTGCCTTTTTGGGTTAGGTATTTGGTCAGAAATGAAAACCCGTTGCCTTCATGACGCAGTTGGTAAAGCGTTAATTTTGCAGTCGGAAAGGTGAAGGTTCAATCTCCGTCTCCGCCCAAATATTTTTGCTTTTTCAATAAATGTTCTTTTTTTGAAAAAAATCGATTTATTTGAAATTTAAAAAAAAAACGAAAAATTTGATAGAAATGGAAAAAATCAAAAAAATTGAAAAAATTAGTAAAAATTCGAAAAAAATCGAAAAAATTATAAAAATTCGAAAAAAGTTGAAAAAAATCCGAAAAAATTAATAAAAAATTCGAAAAAAATTTTAAAAAATCGAAAAAATTTAAAAAATTGTAAATTGTAAAAATTCGAAAAAAGTTGAAAAAATTCCGAAATTTTTTTTAAAAAATCGAAAAAATTTTAAAAAATCCGAATTGAACTGAAATACGCAAAAGGATTTTGGGACGATCCTTTTAGCGCCAAAGGCGCTCGGTCTCCCGCTTCTATAATGAGAATTTTGTTCACGTATGCTCAAAAATTTTCTAATTTAGTTTGTCTCAATCCACCGGCCGGTTTTCCCAGCATGCTTGTTGGACGAGATACTAGGCATTACATGTTAAGCAAGACTATTGATCCTATTGGTAATATATTTACAGGGTGTCCCAAAAGTTTGTGTTCCCCTTTATGGTTGAAATCACTTGAGTAGGCTAGGGGGAGAAACCTGTCCTGGAATGATCAAATGTAAAAAATCATAAGAGTCCTTTCGAAAAAATTGTTTAGAATCGAATTCTTTAACAGATCGTTAAAAATTTTTCGTAATGTGGGTTATGATTTTTTTACTTTTGACCATTGGCATTGGGGGAGGGCACATACTCTCTGTGCTCCTTGCCTCTAACCTACGCTGATTTTAACTATAAAAGTAAACACGAACTTTATCTCATCCTGTATATAGTCTATTTCAGCGATCGGGCAAAAAAGTTGTTTACAGCGTAGCAAAGTGGTAAAGCTCTCGCTTTGCATTCCAATGGCGAGGGTTCGATCCCGGAGGTCGAAATCAGAAATATCATAATTCAAGATTTCATTATACAAACTACAACCACTGAAACAGACTAATTCAAAATTTTGTGTAGTTTGTATGATGAAATCTTGAATTATGATATTTCTGATTTCGACCTCCGGGATCAAACTCTCGAGTGCAAAGCGAGAGCTCTACCACTTTACTATGCTATACACAACTTTTTTTGCCCGATTGCTGAAACAGACTATATCATCTTACACATGAAAGCAAAAATTCTTTAGCAATATGCCCTTGTGCTGATGGAAATCGCATGTACTGGATGCCGAGTAACGAGTCTATACCAAGTGCTGCTTATAACAAATCTAAATTGGCTTTAATCTTATATCAATATGAAAGGAATTTCGGAGAGAATGGCCTATGGGATGGAGTGCACGATTTTTGCGATAAGGCTAACGATTGTGTCGACAGAAGTAATCATTGCCCAAGCATGTGCATCTGTGACATTGACGGTCAGTGTTATAAGTCCTATCGATATAACACAGAAGTGATGTTCGTCCCCTATTGTGACGAAACCGGATGTCATGTCTATGCAGCTGTTACCATGGGCAAACTTTGTCGAGGCTGTGATCGCAACAATATTGGACTTTGTTGGGGTTGTGTGGAACATGATACCACTAGAGATCCTGTCGGCCGGACCAGCAATTATATTCGAGTTGATAAAGTTGGGTGCTTCGATTGTATCAGCATACTTCACTCTAAATGCCCAGCAGACGATTTTAGTAATTTTTTTAGTAACGTTTTTCGAAGAGATCAATTTCAGGTAATGTCGGACTGCCGGGCTGGCCATCTGTGGTGACTTTTAAACCGACACAGACTTCTTTGCATTTTCGCACCATTGACCCAAGGCGATATTTCACTTGGATCTATGCTACCGATAGCTCGAATTTGAACACCTGGACCCCTTATGTTATTCATCCAAGGATTTTAGCCAGTGAGTATGCCACGGATGCCATGAGAGATATTTTGTATGAGTGTATCTGGTGTAAGATTTGGAACAATCCTGGATTAGCTGGTCCAAATGACCTTGGGTCGTAAAAAATTGTTTTCTGAAAACCCACCCCCTCTAGGGGTATTTTCATGCGAGAAATTGATTACGTGTATTTCCGAAGCCCAGGGGCCTATAAATCTATCGGGAAAATGCAAAATGAAAAATGTTTGAAAAAATTTTGGATAACTTTTTATGGCTGAAGTAAAAATGGGAGGATTTTTTTTATTTTAACTATTTGGACACCTTGCCGACATTTTGCAAAAAACCGTATCGAAAAATTCCTCATCGATTTTTTAGAAAAATCGATTTTAC
>OZJO01024352.1:0-10901 GCA_900406225.1 Acrobeloides nanus | reverse complement strand
CGCAAATTTGGAAGCATGAAACGTTGATCTGTTAAAGTTATAGCGATTTTTCACCTGTAGCATGGTTGACAAATGTCCATTGAAACAAATCGGTTGAAACAAGTCCGTTGAAACAGGTCCCTGAAACATTTTGGTTAACATATGTCCTGCTGCCAAAAACTTATTTCGCAACGGCACTCGGCCTACGGCTTCGCTTCCGATGGCGGCATTCAACAGCATTTTTTGAGCTCCTTCTGTTGGCTGTTTTCGGCCACATTTTTTTGAGTGCCTTTTGCATCTTTTGCGATTTTGGCTGGAAATTACCCTACCCCTAAAATATTTTTTCCAGTGATCAGAATAAAAAATTTTCTTTCACCGACCCCATTTTTTATCACCCTAAACAACGTATTGAAGTCGGGGTACAGTTTGAATGAGCCGTTTTTGAGATAGCTGAAACACACGCACATTTCTCGCATTATATTAGAAGATTTTGTATTACATAAAATATCCAGGTTTTTCACTATGCTATCGAGCTCTTTGAAGGCATAAAAGCATATCGTGGCGTCGATAACAAGATCCGCATGTTCCGACCTGACAAAAACATGGAACGAATGAAGAAGACCGCCATGCGTGCATCACTCCCAGTAGGAATCTCCATTATTATTGGAATATATTATTTTATATAGGACTTTGATGGAGATGAATTGATGAAACTTATTTCCGACATGATTATGCTCGACAAGGAATGGGTCCCTTATTCGAACACAAGCTCATTATACATAAGACCTACGCTAATTGGAACTGATCCCACGCTTGGGATCGATTTTTCTCAGCAGGCAAAACTTTTTGTTCTTACAGGTCCTGTAGGAACTTACTATCCAACAGGGTTTCAGCCAGTTGCATTGTTAGCCGATCCGGAATTTGTTAGAGCTTTCCCTGGCGGCGTTGGAGGTTGCAAGATGGGATGGTAATATTAAAAATGAAAATTTCGAATTTTTTTTAGCAACTATGCTCCAACGATAATGGTCGGAAAGCTTGCTCAAGATATGGGCTGTCAACAGGCCTTATGGCTTTATGATTCGGACGAAAAAATCACTGAAGCGGGAACCATGAATATTTTTGTGTACTGGATAAATGAACAAGGAGGTAAAATGCACCTTCTAGGGCCTAATGAAATTTCGAAGCTTATCAGAAAGAATTACATAAAATTTATTAAATATTTCAAGAAAATTTCACTATTTTTAGAAGAAGAGCTTATTACTCCACCGCTGACCGATGGGTTGATTCTTCCAGGTGTCACACGTGATTCTATTCTGGAAATCGCTAATGAATGGAAAAAGTTTAAAGTCACCGAGAGATATCCTACAATGGCTGAAATCAAACGAAGCTTGAAGGAGAAAAGGGTAGGCAGGCACCATTATGTTTTTGCCCCCTCCTGAAACAGATCTCTAAATACGTGCCTGAGGGTAGATAGTGATTCTACTAGGCAGGACCGAGACTATTTTTGGAAAAAATTCCATTTAAGCCTGAAAATCAGAAAATGTCGAGTAAATTAAAGTTGAAAAAGTCCAATAAAATAAATACTAACGAGAAGTTATCAGTTATCAGGCTAATTTTTAGCTGCTTCAAATGTTCGGCTCGGGCACTGCATGCGTGGTAGCGCCGGTGAACAGAATCCTCTATAAGAATATTAAGACAAACGAATACGAGAATCTCCAAATTCCGACTATGGAGGCGCGGCCCAATTTCATGCTGCACTTTTACAATACCATCATGGATATTCAGGTATATAAGCATCTATAGGGTGATTTATTTGTGATACAAGTAAATTGGAGCTAAAAAATTATTTTTTGCCATTTTTCGACAAGCGATCTTTATTCGATAGATTTCACTAGTAAAATTTTCTGAAAGAATCAACTTTTTTGACTGTTTATCAGGAGGGTGAAAAGTTCGGGGACAAATTGTGCACTCGATATCTCGTTAGTTAAAAGATCTTTTGATAAAAAATTTTCAGGAATAGACAAGCATGCAATTTTTTATAAAGTTAACAAAAAGAGCAAATACAAAAAAATTTTTACATTACTTACAGGATGGATGGAATTAATTTTTTTAAATTGTGATTTAAACTTTTTTTCTTGTCGAGATATACGCATTTTCGGTAATTTTTAAGCTTCCGAAGTCTCTAGAAAATCAGCGAAAAGAGCATACCTAAAAATTTTTTACAATATTTGCCCCTGAGCATGAGCTATCTTTTAAAAAAATTAATGTCCAAGCATTTTTCCTTGCCGAGATATATCGATTTTGAGAAAGTTTGTCCTCGAACTTTTCATCCCTTGATATTTACCTAAAAAGTGTAAAAAAAAGCAACAAATTCAATAAAATTCGTGAACCCCTCTTTTTTGGTTTTTTCGCTTTTGATGTAAATAATCGGTAAAAAATAGGTTTGCACTACATCAAAAGTTGCATAAATGATCAATTTTAGTACGCTCGGCAAGAATGGCCCGGTTGGATGCGCGACGTCATATAATTTTTAAAACATTTTATTATTATACAGAGTGTGCTTAAATAAACGTACCCCACTAAATTTTCTCATCATATTCGATACTCCATTCCGCACATTCGAATAATAGGTGATAATTTTTGGCACTAGGAGTTTCCTTACGCTTACCTTACGGAAATGCCCTTACGGAGTTTCCTTAAAGGAATTTCCATAAGGGAATTTCCGTAAGGGCATTTCCATAAGGGAATTTCCGTAAGGGCATTTCCGTAAGCAAATTCCGTAAGGGCGATCCGTAAGCGTATGGAAACTCCTAGTGCCTAATTTTTGCATATTTTATTATTTTCTCATCAAATTATTTTAAAAAATCAAAAATGTAGGATATATTACATGTTCCAAAAGTTTACCGATAATGTTGAGCCAGTTTTTGGGGTCCGTTTATTTAATCGCACACTGTATCATTTTATCATCGTATTATATTATTTATTTATTTACGTATAAAACGTGTCTATTACAACAAATCATAAAATTCATGTAGCATTAAAATTTAATAGAATTGAATGAAAAGATAGAGTTTAAAAAATGATGGGAAAGAAATAAAGAATAAGAAAAGAAAATTCCGAGTATAAGAAAGTCTAAAATTTATTTCACATAAGTCTGTTAGGCTCTAATAAATTTATTTCTAACAAATTTCTTTTATAAATTCCAATGGTCTGTGCATTTTGAACATCGGGTGGAAGCTTGATAAATAAATCAGCTGTCCTCAGCAAGAAATTTTTGCGATATGAATTTAAGCTTGGTGAGAATTATAATTTAAATTTACTTCCTCGAGTATTTTTCTCTTTGCGAACCCAAGCAAATTTAGTACGCAAATTCAAATTAATTTTCTTATTAATAATTTTATAAAATAGTACCAAATCATTAATGGAACGTCGATATTCAATTGATTTAAACCCAAGCCTTTTTAATCGATCTTCATAACTTGGCATGTCAGAATATTGAGTTTTAAAACATCGCGCAAAAATAGTTCTTGCTGCTTTACGCTGAATCCTCTCAATTTCCTTGCGAAGATGAGGGTTAAAAATACTAGAAGGGGATTCAAGTAAAGGTCTAACATAAGTGGTATACATTTTTTAATAATAAGTATAACTTGAATTAGCTTTGGAATAGATCAGAGAGATATGATTAGACCACTTAAGTAGAACTTCACATTTAGTTTCCGATAAAGTTAATCCATTTGTCTTACACCAGAAAGATATAAGTCGAATGAAATCAACCATTTTTTTAGTTTCATAAAAATCATTAAATATTACAGAGTGGCGCAAAAAATGGCACTTTTGAGATTTCGATAATCACCCACAAAGGTCACTTTACTAATTTTTTCTCTTTGATAAGTTCTACAGAAAAGTCAGACACGTAGAAATTTTTTTATAAAATTTTTTTTTGCCACACTCATCAAATATAAATAAAGCCAAAATTGAGCAAAAAATATTGAAGGTGGCAAAAAATGGAGTGAAATTGAAAGTTTTTTCGAAAAATTCCTGGTTATGCCACTGGTTCGCCTAGCTCTAACAATTAGTACCAATTTTTATTTTCTAACAGCATACTATAACATAAAATCCGACACAAAATGTACACAAAATTCCTATTCAACAAAGAACAACAGATGGTAATACTAATTATTATTGAAGCTCTCAGCGATTCTTCTAGCATGCTCGTAGACCACATAGGTGACAATGGCATTTGGGGTTTGTTTGAAGGTGGCGATCAAGGCGCCCTTGTAGAAGCCGAGGATTCCTTCACCCTTATAAGTTCGTAACAGCACATCGATAACTCCTTTATAGTCAGCGTTGTGGTCCTGAAAAATTTACTGTACACAAAAATTTAAGGGCCAAATTTTGTCAAAAAATGCGGATACCCAATTTTCATTGTTTTAAAACTTTTGGTACCAAATTTTTTATGCTATAAAAATTTATAGAGCGTTAAAATTCAGCTCTTAAATTTTTTATATACCTGTTGTCTAGTTCTCACTACTTGATACGGGAATGTCAGCAAAGTGGACAAAATTTTTGATAAGCAAGAATAAAGTAGGTAATCACTTGTTTCCTAAAAATTTAAATTTTCAACGACCTATTTGGCTTCTAAAAATCACCAGTGGAGAATCTTGTGGGATATTCTTTAGCCTGCATCTCCAGTCTTTTAAATAGTTATAGATGGCAAATTGAATCGCTCCGTTGACGGTTCCAACAAGGCCAGGGATAAAGCCCTGAAAATACGTTTTAAAAAATTTTTATCGTAAAAATGAGCACTCAATTTTTTAGCTTTAAAAAATTATGTTAACCAATTTATTGAAGCTTAAAAAATAAGGTAACCAAATTTGGGTCATAAAAATGTTTAAATTTTGGTAAAAGTCGGTTTTTGGAGCCCAATTTTGCTGCAAAAAGTCGATTTTTGGGATAAAAAATAGTATAACGCCACCTTGTATAAACCCATCCATCCTTCGTATCTCAAAATTTTCCTGTAACAATCTATCATTCCACTATATTTCCGGACTCCTTGATTTTCATACTGCAGACACAGCCTGGTTTTCACAATCCATAACGGATTAGTCATAGCCAACACCAAGACACCGGTACCCATCCCAACTAATAGATTATTCACATTTTTGTTCTGAAACGGCTCCACTTTTGCTCGAATTTTGTGATAGCTGAAAAATTGTGTTGATCATTAAAAAATTGGACCAACAAAAAGATCTACTCACATTTGAAAATATAGACCCCAAGAAAGTGGCGCTGCAATAATATGTGGTGAAAGTCCTTGATAAAGACCACGTATACCATTGGCTTTAACAATCGAAGTGGCCGCGTGAAGATAACTCCTATATTGTGGCCGTAAAGAGCTGCCCTCGTTCGCTAAAATTGAATTTAGAGCGGCTAGATTTTGAAATTCGTAAAAGTCGAGTTCAAGTACCATCAAGTTGTAACGTCGAATTTTCAAAAAGTTCCTTCAAAAAACTCCTGCTGAAAAAATTTTCGCAGGGGGTTTGTGAAGGAACTTTTTGAAAATTCGAAGTTTTGACGAGCAATTTGAACTCGATTTTTATGCGAATTTTAAAATCTGATCGCTCTTAATGAATTTATTTCATGAGCTGTAAAATTTTGATGAGTTTACAAGCAAAAAATGTTCAAAAAATTAAATGTCTCAAAAATGACCTCATAGGGGGTTTTATGTGGGGAATCGAGCATTCCCGAATCGTTTTCACGCTTCGGGAATGCTCGCGATCGATTCCCCACATAAACATACCTTCTATGGGGTCATTTTTGAAGAAATTTTGAGAAATAAAAATTTTCGAGTTGAGATCACGTTAAGTGCGGCACCTAAACCGAACTAGCTCCGAAGCTACCGTTCAAACAAGGACCCAGATTTTCAATCCCTCTCTTCAACCACAAATAAAATTCTGAAAAAACTGCTCACCTGAATATCTAATCCGTAGTAAATCAAATGGGTGGCAAACAATAGTACTAGTAAAGCCACCTGCTAATCCGCCAATCAGATGTTCGTATCCAGAAAACATTCTAAAAAGAACTCTTTGATGAATTTTGAGAAAATTCAAAAGTTTTTGCCATTGTTAGACAAAAATTGTAATCTGAAATTCGCATAATTTTCGAGTTTGCTCAAAATTCAATTGTAATTGAAAGAGTGTTGTCATTATTGAAACCACTTTATCGAACTTGGGCTATAACTAGTGTTGTACAATTTACCGTAAATTATGTAAAATATTCGTTCAGTACGAAAAATCGCCATAACTTTAATAGCTTAACGTTTCAGGCCTCCAAATTTGCGCCATTCCTCCCCCTAGAACCCCCTAACTTTTCATGAGGAACATTTTTCGCGTTGACGAGAAATTCTGAAAAAATTCTGGTTTTTCAGTATTTCTCGTCAACGCGAAAAATGTTCCTCATGAAAAGTTAGGGGGTTCTAGGGGGAGGAATGGAGCAAATTTGGAGGCCTGAAACGTTAAGCTATTAAAGTTATGGCGATTTTTCGTACTAAACGAATATTTTACATAATTTACGTAAATTTACATTTGTACATTCACAACTGCACAGCACTAGTCGGAACTTCGTCCGCCTAGGTCACTTTTTGCAGCCTAGCTCAGGACTTTTGTCCGCCTAGGCCAGGACTTTTGCCGCCCCCTGTATAACAATATAATATCTTCATCAATATCATCTTGATCTGAATCCACAGGATTTCCCATACCAATTTTCTGCTTTACGAGAGTCGAGAGAAGATAAACATCTTTTCACACCGTCGAGCTCCATTCGGCCAGAAACATTTTGGGTTTCCCTCTTGTTTACGACAGCAAAATCAACAATTTGTTTAGTGGTCCCTTCGATAGCCGAGACGGCACAAAGTTTCGAAGAAAAACCAGGTATTGACCGTCGATCGAATATCGATGAGTTCTGGAAGGCTTTCAATTATATGGGCTTGTTTCATTGCGTAAGCATCTTCAACTGTAGGCCATACATACTACTTGGATAGTCGTAGAAAATGGGCTTCAGAAATTGCTAGTATTTTAGCAGCTTTGAACAGAGCATTGAAATTTGAATGTCCTACTGGGGCAACTTGAGCAGCAGCTACAATAGCCAAATTTCCACTGCGAGTTTCTGTTCCTAACATGGAATCTAAAGTTGAAAATATGCCTACCTGGTATAAAATCTTGTGTTGCCCATCTCATTCTTTGACGATTTTTTTACATACACAATAAAAAAACTGCGGTCATATTTGTGCCCAAATCTTTGGTACATTGAATATATTGGACCAACCATTTCTTGTCCAATTTATGCTTCTAGGTAAGTAAATAAACTGGGGGACCGAGCGCTCGGAGGGGAGATTTTCCTATCCGGTCGATAAGTCTCCGAGCGCCCCGAACGAAATCTCCGCCCTGATCCGATTGCTTCCGAGTTCTTCCGAACGCTTCCAAGCGCCTCCGAGTACCCATGAGTTCTTCCGAGTGCTTATGAGCGCCTCCGAGCACTTCTGAGTACCTCTAACAAGGGAACCACCCCAGTTGGTGATGGAAATTTTCCTAGATATTCTTGTAGAGCATCCTCAACTTGTAAGGCTGGATTTATACTTCCGTAGTGTCGCAACGCGTCGTACGACACAAAAAATGCACTGTCGTGTCGCCGACAGAAGTATAAATCCAGCCTAAACAATTTGAATGAATTGGCTAATGAGCTGCGCACATTTTACAGCAAATTAACTTGCAAACTTCAATATTTTATGCGTTTAGGTGATATTGATTTTATGATCTTCTTAACTTGCCGGAATGATAGATTAGCGGATAAGACAGTTATCTTTCATCTATAAGAGGTTCGGGTTCTAATCCCACTCTCGTCCGAATTCTTTCCTTTTTACAAAATTTTCTTTATTTTTTGCCTTTATTTTTTTACAATTTTAAACAATTATAAAATATTGATATCATAAAATTTATGTTTTTTTAACAAAGACCACATACAATTAATCAAAACAAAGACCATATACAATCAATCAAAACAAAGATGGTAATTAACAAAAAAAAGTGTTCAAAACAGAGACAAATTTCGCAGTGAGCACAACGAATAAATGAATAATTGTTACAATCTGTCTTCATACACAAAAATAAAGACAAGAAATAGAGAAAATTTAGTAAAAAGGCAAAAAATTCGAACGTGAGTCGGACTCGAACCCACACCTCTTTAGATGAAAGGCAACTGCTTTAGCCACTAAGCTAAAGTAGGAAAGGATAGGATTTCTCCGAGCGACCACATATTAGGAAGTGGGTGTAGTGGTATACAGGCATTGGTTTCTATTACATTTAAATTTATGTTTTTCATAGTCATGCAATCATTTTCATGCCTCGGGAATGCGCGCAATCAATTCTCCGCCTAAACAAACCCCTACTCAGCCGATTGTCCGACGAAAATTCGAATTTTAGTTCATTTTTGCTTCAATACACGCAAGTCTTCCCTGAATCAGGGAAGCGTTTTCACAGCTCGGCAATGCGCGCGATCGATTCCCCGCATAGAAAAATCACCTATAACAAGTTTCTGACCGATTTTATAGCATTTTTGTGCCGTCGAAACTTTTTGCACACTTTAATCAGCCGTGTGGAAGAAAACAGAGTTTAACAATTCCATGATTACATTTGGTTCCGATTGCTAGACTTGATCGGTCGAGTTGTCTCAGTTAGGTCGATTTGGGTACAAACACATATACTGCGCTTTGGTCCAAATTTGACTTTTTATTTTTTGCCGGTGACAAAGTTGAACATAGAAACTTGTTTTTGACAAATGGTCGAGTATAAAAAGTCTTCAAGATTATTAAATCGTAATTTCATTTGTATAACGTTAGACAGTCAAGGTCCATATGTTATAATATTCCGGTTCGTGAAACAGTCGAATTGAGTTCTTGTACAATTTTAAGAATCGAAGAAAAATGAAATTATTCATTATTTTATTATTGAGTATTGTTTTCCTATATTCAAATGCTCGTCCACTTGATGAAAGAGATTCGATTGGCGGAGAAAATAATCGATCGAAACGTGAAGAACCTGGAGGTTACTTTAATACTGGTTGGAATTGGCCGGAACTGAACAATTTTATGCATGCCTTTACGAGAAGCGTTAACTCTGCTATGAAAGGTAAATAAATTTTTATTTCGCTAGAAATCATGGATGCCCCTCAACTTTTTCACTTGGCCAACTCGATATTTGACTAACTTGTTACTTGGCTATAACTGGCACAAGGACAATCGTCGACTAATATACAGGACGTTCAATAATTTTTGCCCTACTTTTGAAAATTGACCAAAACTCGAGTTTAATTCCATTTCCGTCGCCCGATAGTTCATTCGATTGGCCCATGGGATTTTTTTAGGGAAAAAAATATTGAAAAAGCCTTCAATTTCTATTTTTTAGAGCAAAAACACTAAAAATGAGCTCTTTTTGAGTTTTCTACCCAAGTATTTTTTCTATAGGCTGTGCCCAAATTGGCTGATTTTTTATAAACTTGGGTTTTTTGATACGGAGAACACGAATCTGAAATAATTTTTTGATTTTGGCAAAGTATCTTTGATATGGTTAAAAAAGGTTACAAATTTTAGTGTTTTTGCTTAAAAAATCGAAATTGAAGTCTTTTTCAATAATTTTTTCCCTAAAAAAATCCCATAACGGCGGATATCGAATGAGCTATCAGGCGACGGGAATAGAATTAAACTCGATTTTTGGCGAATATTCAAGCATAAATTATAGTGCAACTGGAAAATCGGACGCGTGCAAAAAAATCTGACTGAAAACGCTTTTAAATGTCCGATTTTCCAGTTATATATTAGCCCAACCGTCATTTAACTTTTTATGTATGGTTATTTCATTTTGTATATAAATATTCATAAAAAAATTAAATGTATCATTTCTACTTTCTAAGTTCTAACTATAATACATTTAATAAACAACATTTCCTGGAGTGAAATCATTATTGTACCAATTAGTATAACCTAGTGGAGTTCCATCTATCCACACATAACTACCATTATTATAAGGATCATATAATCCAATCCATGCACTGCATGGCGTAGGAAAATGGTGAACAATCTGTATAATCTATATTGAAATACACTTCCATTTTGGACCCTGCAGTAAAAGCTCGATATCTGTCATTAGAAAATCTTTTTTTTAAATTTATTGGTGTCTTAAGCACAGGATACAATCCCAAATTACGCTCAAGTAATACAATCAAAACAAATAATACAGTCAAAGACAAGTACATACACTCAAATAAATTCATAATTGATTAGACATAGTTTTCGGCTTTTCGTATCACGTTTCGGGAAGCAGGCGAAGCGGGATCCGATGTAAAGCAGGCACGAACGAAAACCGGAAAACATCCCGAGATGGAAGAATCACTTCTAAAGTGGCTGAAGCAGCAGAGAAGTAAAAACATTCCTGCTCGAGTCACTCAAAAGATGTCGCTCTGGACAACTCTGCTTGAAAAACTGGATTGGAAACCCGTGAGCCAAACTCAAGACTAGAAGCAGCTCCTTAAACGCCGTAAAGAGGTTATGGAACGCGCTACCGGCTGAAGTTATGATGATTGACCACCCGGAACGATTCAAGAACGCTATGTGCTGCCAAGAAGTTTACCGTCGATTGAAGAAGTGATAAGAAAAACCGAAGCTATGGTCTAAAACTAGGAATCCATTACTATATGTCATGTTGTACTTTATTGCCTGTATTACTTTGTATTACTTGAGTGTAACTTGGGCATGGAACTCCAGCTCCAAGCTACGCATCTCTTCACTGTGCAGAGCAGCTCACTCAACAAGACGAAATTGATATGGAACAACCTCCGACCTGGCGAAGCCTTTCATTGGTCTCTTTCAAGAT
>OZJO01024344.1:0-20409 GCA_900406225.1 Acrobeloides nanus | reverse complement strand
AAAAAAAAAGAATTAAAACAACAAATATTGACACAAAATCCCATTTTGATTCTTCAAATCACAAGGTCCATCCACCCAAAAACTATGATAATTTGTGGAAAATTGGTTGGATCTTCAGTGGATCAGTAGAATCGGTTGATAGCTGGATTCTTGATAGCGTTGTGAAGTTAGTTGGGCTTCGAATACTCAAGTCCAAAGGTCGGCTGTAGCGGATCTGACTTTGAGTTGTGAAGATTTGGGTTTTATAAGATTTATTAAAGAAAAGAAATTTACAAAACTATAAAACTATATCTAACTCCAGACTCTTGATTCAAGCCTAACTCTCTCAAAATTCATACAATTGCTGCATTTATATAGTGATTTTGGATAACTAAAGATTACAGATCTGGATATAGAATTTGAAAAAATCAGAATTTTTTGTCAGACCCGTATCGAACAAAAACATTCAAAAAATTATAAGGAGGTTTATGGTCAATAAGGGTTAAATCAGATTACCATCGACTAAAGACAAAAAATTAAATGAAATTTATTGCTCAATTAATTTTTCTATTTTATTTCTAAATACAATTTAAACAATCCCTGAATTAATAACAAAAAAAGTTTATACTCCATTTTCCATTTCTTGTACCTTTTTAGGTCCATTCGTTGTTATTGGATGAATTTTTGGTGGATGCATACTGGCATTCGAAAATTTTGACCATGGTTGAATATCGGCTTAATTTTTTAAAACTTTAAAAAANCTCCATTTTCCATTTCTTGTACCTTTTTAGGTCCATTCGTTGTTATTGGATGAATTTTTGGTGGATGCATACTGGCATTCGAAAATTTTGACCATGGTTGAATATCGGCTTAATTTTTTAAAACTTTAAAAAATTGACATAAATTTTACCTGATCCAAATATCAAAAAGAATGTACCAGCAAAAACTATCATAAAAGCAGTAATCCCGAATACAATATTCCATTCATCTCTAGACCCCTAAAAAATACGTTTAATTTTTTCCAACAAGAACGTACATGGGCAAAGGGGGACATGATCCTCCCCCACATCGCCGCATTCGCGAAAAAATTAAGTACCCAATTTGTATTTTTTCGAGCGAAGCACGAAAATTTCATGTTATGTCAGCTGTGTTATATTTTCATGTCAGATATGTTATATGAAATAGCGACGCCTGTCATATATGTCACACGTCCTGTCCAATGTGTTACATATAGGGTTACTATTTAAAGTCCAGCTTTGCTGGATTTCTTCACTTCATGCGGAGAACAATGTAGCGAGCAGTTGTGCCTTTTAACATTTTCTTATTATTGTTTATTATTTAAGACCGATAAAATCTTGAGTTGCCTTTATATTTTTGTGTTCACGACACCCTTGTCCACGTATGAACAAGAATCTTACTGTTTGCGTAATAAATCCAGCTGTTAAAGGTGCAAAAATTATCGAAGCAACTGCCAGAAACCCTGCAGCAGCTTCAATAGTTCCAGATAAGTCTGGTGCTATGCAAAGGGAGGCTGTAAAAGCACCGGCTACCATGCCACCAGCAAATAAACCGAATAAAATTAAAAATACTAATGCTAATGCTGGTACGGTGCAATCTACGAAGATAATCATACAAATAAGACAAATAGCGCAGCCATAACAACCTAAAGTTGAAAATAGGGAAAAAGAAGAAAAGAAATTATAGGGTACCTATTGCTTCCATGAGTTTTGTAGAAGCCGTCATTCCGATTTTTCCGGATCTTTTCCAATTATCGGCTAATATAGCAGAAACGTTTTTGGAAATTAGTTGAGATAGGAACGGTAGTGCTGTATATAAACCGTTCTAAAAACAATCAAATTCCAATACGTCACACATAACATAGACTACTTACATCCGTTAAATTCAAATTTAAAACATCCCGAAAATAACTCGGTAACAACATTTGCATTACGGTTATTTTCCAAACAAAAGCAAACCGAGTAATTATAACAGCCCAAGTGACGGGAGAAGTGAACATTCTACGCCAGGGTAACTCGGATAATTTCTTTTTCTAAATGTTTTTGACATACACAATAACGATCGTTCAGACAACACAAAAACGAGATGACAACGGAACGATTCAGATCTCGGATGCTAAAAAGAATTTTGATATGATGTCAGACTTTTTTACTCAGGACAAAAAGTTAACAAAGAGTCTTTTATACTATCTAAAAATTGCTTAAAGGAGCTGAGGTCTGAAGAAAAAATCGTTCTTTTCTTGTCATCCCGTTCGATCGTCCCGTTCTTGTTCGTCTCGTCAATTCGTTCCGTTCTTATTCGTCCCATTCTTGTCGCCCCATTCTTGTCGTCCCGTTCTTGTCGTCGTCCCAAAAACGGGATCGAACAGAACGGAAAGACAGTAGTCGTCCCGTTCTTGTTCGCCTCATCGATTCGTCCTTATTCGTCCCGTTCGATCGTCCCGTTTTTGTGTCCTGTTCTTGTTCGTCCCGTTATTGTGTATGCCAGATTGTTTATTTATATTTTTTACCTTTTTTGTTTCCGCTTCGTTTAGAGAGCCTACTGTTTTTTGTAAGTATAAAAGTTCATTCGGGCCAATAAATTTATTGTCTTCTGGTCTGTTCGTTGCAAATAAGTACCAAAGGATTATGCATGCGATTCCCAAAATGCCTGAAATTTGAAATTTTTGTGATGTCTAATCAGTACAGGAATATTTTAAAACATCAGGGAATCTAGAAAAATATAGAAAAAATTCTAAAAATTCTGGGCAAAATCTAGTCGAAATCTCGAAAAATCTAAAAAATCTAGTAATTCTAAACAAAGTCTAGACAAAATCTAGAAAATATCAAAAATCTAGAAATTTTAGAAAAAAATTTTTTATAGATTTTTAGACATACCATAAATATAAAATATCAATGGCCATCCTCCAAGAAATGTTAATAAGCACAACTTTGCTGACACAAAAGAACCAACACTAGCACCCAATTGATTTCCTGATGTATAAATAGCAGCTACCGTGCTTCTTTCGGTTTTAGGGAACCACTTAACTATCAATGCTGCTGCACATGGCCAAACGCATCCCTAAATTTTAGAAGTTATCGAAACATAAAAAATCCAACAAATTTCGAATCTCAAAAATTACTTCAGCCAATCCCATAATAGATCTTGCAATTAAGAAAACCACATAATGCCTACATCTCAGATGCATTTTAATGTTTCAGAAAATACGTCATTTATGAAAATTCAATTATTATTAATTTATTAAAATAGACAATTGTAAAATAGGCAAACTACTTTATCGATTAAAAAAATTTATAAACAGTTTGAATCTCTAAAATTTGGTTGTTAGCAGCAGCATTTAGTAATAGTATACTTTCCAATTCTATTTTTACGTCTTTCAACAGAAAGTGCACATGCGCCAGGACAACGAATGTTCGGTCCAGACCAACACTCCCTCTTATATCGATTGAGCCTAAATTCGTTTTATAAATATTTTGTTCTTGATCAAATTCAAATTCCTACCGATCACTTCGAGCCGAAAATTGTTCATTTCCATCAATTTGCAAAGCAAGAACCAAAATAAGCATGAAAATGAAGAATTTCATCTAAGAATGAAAGCCTGATTTTTATTATCAGCTTACCTTGTGTTTCACACCAACTCTTTTTCAAGTAAAAATTATTTTAGATCGTTACTAAATATTTTCTGAGCTTTCTGTAATTTTATACGCGGTGAAGTTATGGGCGGGTCTTTGATGGTGTTTGTTAAATTAAACACTTGCTCGAAAAGAACGTCAAGAAAAAAATTTAAGACACATTATCTCTAAGAATTGAGTTCTATGGGGATGTAGAAAAAAAGTTTCAAAATTTTTTGAAACTAAACAATTTTAAAGTGTACATGTGACTTATTGGAAAAAATGCAAGAATTTTGGCGCGAAAATTTAACTCGGCCGAGATACAGGGTACCCAATTTTCGAGTTTTGCCAAATTTTACCCTTTTTTCTAATGCACATATCTGGGCAAGGTTAAAACCAATTTTGATGATCTTGAGCTCGTTAGATTCCTTGAAAGTCGAGCTACAAATATTGTATATACATCTTTATGTCAAAACTTTAAGAAAAATTTAAAAAATTGAAAACACACAAAAAACTCCGGGTTTTTCATAGGTCAAAATTTCAATGTTTAGTCATGACACTCTAGAAAATTTGTCTGTGCGGAAATGTTTAGCCATATATTTAGCTCTTGCTTGGGCCTATCCAAAATACTTTTCGTTTTTGTCCAGGTCAACGGAGTAGCGAAGCTGTGTTGAGACTTTGATTCCAAGGATATATAGCCAAGCCTCGGGATATAACCCAAAACATAAAAGCTATATAACATTTTTTAATGTAAATGGGTGTCAATATTTTTTTTGGTCGACACTATATAGCCTCTTTATAAAGTTAATGTTTGACCTGATACGGACAGGATTCACACTCCCCCTTTAAAGGTGTTCAAACTTCAAATTTTTATTTTACAATATTGACATTACAAAAATTTAAAAAATTATGCACACGATTTACTTCCTAAACATCGTTTGTCTAAAGTACATTTGCATAAAAATGTCGCATCATAACACCTAATATTTGAACAATAGTTTGATTTCCTAAACTAGCATGTAAAATGTTTAAACAGCTTTGACCATCCTCTTTAATATATCAGGATATATAGGCAAACTAATTTTTATACCTTTCATTTTACTCAGGTTTATCATGACAACAATATTTATACAACTTTTACTTGTTAATTTGTTCTATGTTCTAGTTTTTGGCTACGAATGTGGTATTTCATATAATCAAGAGAATCCTAATTCATACATCATTAATAAAAGAGTTTTGGAAGGCGATTGGCCGTGGATAGTAGCCGTTTTCTATAATGGCGTTAAGATATGTACCGGAAGTATTATTTCATCCAGATTTGTCTTAACTGCTGCACATTGTTATAACGAACAAATGTTAAATAAAAAAAGAACAAAACATTCTTTCTCTATTCATGCTGGGTCCGTATATGCGACAAAAGGAGAAGTTGTTCGAGTGAAAAATATCAACATTTTCGATGAAGCTGTATCAGAAAATGCAAGAAATGATATTGCCGTTTTTGAAGTATACTATTTTTCGTTAAATTAAAACATTGAATTTAGCTTGAACGACCTCTGGTATTCAATAATAATGTTTCAAGTATTTGTCTTCCCAAATTTTTCGAAGAATTCCCAGGCAGCATGGCATTCTTAGCTGGCTTCGGAAATGTTTTGTCTGAAGGTATTATCATGTATAAAAAATCATTAGCGTTGATTTTGTAGACCATAACGATCTTGATAGTGCTGAGGATAATGCACTTTTAAATGATGTATCTATCCCTTTTCAAGATTTCAAGTATTGCGAGAAGGCGAGGTAAGGCAATTAAATCAAGATTGTCTGCCTCAATTTCAAAACTATCAATTTAACACAGACTTTAGTCTGCGCACTTTTTAATTGTTTTCGAGGGTTGGCATCTGTAAAAATGAATTTTTTTTATTTTTCAACCTTTTCCAGTTGTCAAAACTTAAAATTGATGGAAAAAATCGATTTTTCACTAAGGAAAATAAATGGAATGACACCAAGATCACCATACAACTTTTTCCTCTTTGAGAAAACTCAAAAATACGACTTGTTGAAGTTTGGTTGTTTTTTTTTCTTCTCAATTCTAACAAACTTATCTCGGCAATGACGTTAGCAAATCACAAGAAATTTTTTTTAAATATAGCATTTTCGATCCTGATTGCAACATATCCACAAAAATCCGAAAAAATCAATTAAGATGTCAAAATTATGAATAAGTACAGGGTGTCCGGAAATAAACCGACCCCCCCCCATAAAACAGTCGATTTTGTTTGAATTTTTGATTGGAGTTAAATTTATATAGTTTTTTAGTGTTAAAAATGAAAATATTTCGTCCTGCTATTATTAGAATGCACGAACGAGGTGTGAGCAAGCATAAGATCGCCGAACTTCTTGGAATACATTATTGTATCGACTGTTTTATGGGGGGTCGGTTTATTTCCGGACACCCTGTAAGTATAAGTCGACAGATTTTTTGACCCTTTTTACAAAGTATGAATCATTGTCCGAAATTTCTAATTTTGCATATTTAGGGGTTTTTCGAGTCGTTAAACACGATTCTGAGATCATTTTGATGATTTGGACCTTCCTTGGGCCTAAGATACCCTTATAAGCTGAAATTAAGGTAACTTGAGAAGGCGCTATCTCTCTATGATTTTTTGATTTTGGAAATTTTGCACATTTTTATGCGTAGAAAAAGAATATGTAAAAATTATTTCAAGGAAAAATCGATTAAGGAGTCTCGGTGGGTCCAAGATTTGGTTATACCCATCTTTTAATATTAATTGAGAAATGTCTGTCTGTTTGTGTCACCAAATTTTGTAACCTTAAGTCCAATCCCATTACGACTTGGATTTTTGGAAAGAGCTCAGTAAGAGAAGAAAAGCGACACCAAAATCATGGGGGTACCCTCTCTGGAAAAATTAAAAATTCTATTTAGGGATAGAGTAAAACCTTAAAATCAAGCATTTTTGATCTTAAAAACGCGACCTTTGTACTTATTCAAATTTAGTCAATCTTGGAACTATACTTTGTTAAATTATATTTGTGCTGGTGCAAGAATGAAAGGTAGCTCAAAAGTAAGCTTTTCTCACAAAACTTGATTATTACTCGAGTTTCTTAGGGGGATAGCGGAGGACCTCTAATGATAAAAGATGTTGTCTTCCAATTAGGCGAATTTAAATATCGATGGCTTGCTGTCGGAGTTGTTGTCGGTGGAACGAATGATCCTTTAAAATGGTCACAAGGTAGGTGGATGATCATATTTTTTAATTTTAACATTTTTAGCTTTATATACAAGAGTTAGTCATTATTGTGACTGGATAGAAGAAGTTACTGATGGGGACGCCCAATGTAAATTTGGCATTAATTTCTTTAATTAGTTGTTTAGGCATTGATGTTGGCAGGGAGTTTTTGCCTACAAAATTGACTTTTACGAAAAAATTTTTGCCGAAAGGTAAGATTTCTTCTCCAATATCGCCGTTTCATATAAGGGATCTGGAATTAAAAATTTTTGCAGACTTCAAAAATATGAAACGTTTTAGCTAGTATTGTTTTTGTATGTGTTGTATCCGATATTGAATTTCACCCGGTTCTGAATCGGCTAGCCGATATTGAATATAGCGATATCTTATGAATTAAACAAAAATTAGGTTCAATCGTTTCAATAATCAGAACTTTTCATTGAAAACCAGGCAAAACGCCAAACAAATGAGTATGAGAATCTGCGATTGCGATTAACTTCGAACGTTTTTTTATTTGGGTTGCACCCATCCGAAACAATTTTTGATACTTATGCGCCATTCCCCCTGGGGGGATTCTGCATAATTTTTTTAGGCCTAAGCCTAAGGCCTGTGTAAATTATAATTTGGTAGCCGATTTTGAATATTCATTTGATATTCAATATAGGCTAGCGAAAGTTGAATATTCAATCTCGGCTAGCTGATTCAGAATCGGCTGAAATTCAATTTCGGATACAACATATGGATATATAATCTTGTACAAATATGCGAATTTCGAATCAAAATATGTGAAGTTTATATATTATTAGAAAGCGCCTTTCATGTACTTTCTAATGACACCAAGATTATAAAAAATAGGTGAAGGGAAGCTGAGATATAGCGTTTTAGTGAACGCGTTGCTTTTTGATAATTGCAAAAATACCCAAAATTGAGATCAGCTTATAAAATGTTTGGATAAAGCTTTTTGAAAAATTTCTTTTCTTTATGCTCCTGACATTCCCAGAAATCCATATCGACACCGTAACAGACCGCCTTTTGCGTGTTAATACCTTTTTTTATCACATAAGTATCGATTTGGTTTAGAGAGTTTAAAAATTAAATATATGGATCAAATAATGGTTTTCACGATTTTTAATGCGCGCAATCGATTTCTATCATAAAAATATATTTTATTTTTAGAAAATAAAAAAATTTGTTTTTGAGAAATGTACAGAAATGTTTCCCCTCCCATTTAAATAAAGATATAAGGGGGAGGGGAAGTCCTTGCATAAGGGGAGTATATACTCGCTAAGGGGGCAAAAGTTCTCGCTAAGGAAAAATTGATTGTTATTGCGCTAGTTAGCTAGCTAGCGCTATAACAAGCAATTTATATTTTTTTTTCCTTGGCGAGAATTTTTGCCCTTTAGGCGAGGACTTTTGCCCTTTGTAATTCAGATCACTAACTGATATAAATCAGCATATATAACGTGAATGAAATGTATCAAGTTGATTTTAGCTCAACCCAGTAATGGAAATAATAATGGAAAGCCTGTAAATCCAGTTTCTCAATGCATCGACGGATATCAATATTTTTCTATACCAAATTCTTGCTATAAAGTAATTTTCTGTCTAATAAATATATTCATGATTTTTTAAATTTAGTATGTCGACACATCCCTTTCATTTAAGGATGCGGAAAAATATTGTAAAAACCAGAGCGGACAATTAGTTTCAATCCACTCGCTTGAAGAAGATGAAATTGTTACTAGTAAAAAATTTTGTAACTTTAAAGCAACATAATATTTAGCTATGTACTATCAACACAATACTGCGTGGGGAGTTATGTGGATTGGATTAAATGACTTCACTGGTAATTATCACCATCAATATTGGTCATGGACTGATGGGTCACCCGTTAATTATACAAATTGGTACATAGCTCCGGAAAGGGAGTTATATCCTGGACCATGCACTCAATATATTACAAAAGGCTCGACATATATGCGCGGAAAAATTTATTGGCAACATGAATTTAGTTGTAGTGCTACTCTTCCTTTTGTCTGTAAACAAAATCCGATTTTATCATAAATAATAAATTTTTGTTAAAGGGGGGTCTCATTTGTGATCGTTTTCCGAAAAAAATTTTTTGCCAAAACAGCCTATATAGGGGTAAAATCATGCGAAAAATCGATTGCGCGCATCGAAAAATTCTGAAAAATTTTTCGGAGGTCAAAAAATTGAAAAAAATGCGTCAAAATTAGGGGTTGTAAGTTTTAACCCCAACAAAATTATTTTTGAGGTTTTTAACCCCCGAAAAATTGTTTCAGAATTTTTCGATGCGTGCAATCGATTTCTCGCATAAAATCACCCCTAAAGGGTCACTTGTTAAAAAAATTTAAAAAATTTTTCTACTCGACCATATTTGACACACCCCCTTTAACACATTTTTACCTTGTTAGCTTTAAAATTTGCTATCAATCACTTAACTTGTTTTGAAACTCACCTAAATTTGGTACTTGTACATGGAACTAATCCGGCCGCTCCAATGCCTGGTTGGTCTCTATTTTTTCCTTTTTGCCGGATTGGTTAGGGGGTAGATTCCTCCTCTTTGTTCACCTGTGATGTAGAGAATTTCGTATAAATAGACTCATTTTCTAAAAAAAAGAAAATGAATTCTTGTCTATTAAAAAACTTGCTCTGACGCATGTTGATGAGGTATGATATACCAAAAGCACACGAAATAGGCTTATCTCAAATTCTTCTCATGACTTTACATAAACATATAGCAATAAATTTACACCTGTTTCATATACAGAATGCAGCAGAATAAACCGATCACCTGAGAATGTTTATTTTATCTATTATTTTGTTCATTCTTACATGCGATTCCATTAATGATCAATCGGTGGAATTACATGGAAATGCTGGAAGAATACCTTCTTCCTTGGGCAAGCGATCTTTTAGGCGATGAAGAATGGGCACTATAACTTTCGCCACGTTTCATGCTCGTCACAATAACTTTCGCCACATTGCCAAAAAACTATAACTTTCGCCACATAACTTTCGTCATGTAACTTTCGCCACGTTCGTGTCACTATAAATATTTATTGCAAATCAGGCAACTCAATTAGTCTAAATTAATATGTTTATTGACACGAAAGTGGCGAAAGTTATAGTGCCGAAGAATGGTCCTTCCAGCAAGATTCAGCTCCAGCGCATAAGGGAAACGAAACTCAAGATTGGCTGTCTGAACATTGCCCTGATTTTATCACGAGAGAAGAATGGCCACCAAATTCACCCGATTTGAATCGTCTTGAATAGCCATGTGGAGTATTCTGGAAGCAAAGGCATGTGCAAAGCCACACAAGGATGTTGAAAGTTTGAAGTGCACATTGATCAAAGCCTGTTGTTGACATCACCTAGACTTTTTTTGACATGGTATTGATACTGATCGGCCATTTTGACTCGATTACAAGGGTTTTTATCCAAAGTGATTTTCATAAAAAATGTAGCCCAGAGAAAAATTTTGGTATATTGGGTTTGGTATGTTTTCACAGAAGTTTTTTGGATTAAAGCTAATTTATTCTTTAAAATTGGCGATGTTTCGATATTTTTAGCATAGCAAGATCCCAAAACTTATGTCAACTTAATTCTTTTGGCCCAAAAATGAATGGTTTTACCGATTTGAGCCATAATCAACAATTTTTGATCATTTTTGAGCAATATGTTAACGCCTTAAAAATCTAGCATTTTTGCTCTGAACATGGACCACGAATTTGGACTCAAAAATAAAGTTGTTCAAAATTGGAAATCGAATTATGGTCAAAAATCGAATTTTAGCCAAAAAATTGAATTTTGGACAAAAAATCGAATTTTTATCAAAAATCGAAATATAGACAGAAAATCGAATTTTGTACAAAAAATCGAAATTTTTATTTTTTGGTAAAAAACGGAAAATTTTGATGAAAAACCATGATGAGGGACCATTTGTATTTTTAATGGAACCAATCCGGCCGCCCCATGCATGGTTGGTTTCTATTTTTGACCTTTTTGCCGGATTGATTAGGGAATAGACTCCTCCTCTTTGCCCACCTGTGATATAGAGGCACTCCGTATCATGCATTACCAACGGGGGAGGGGGAACTGTCCCCCCCTCATGTAGCTAGCATCGAGCCAAAAGATTCATATAGCCTCGGAGTGGTGAAGCTGCGTTGAGACTTTGATTCCAAGTCTCAAGGCTATATAGCCAAGCCTCGGGATATAACCCAAAACATAAAAGCTATATAACATTTTTAAATGTAAATGGGTGTCAACCTTTTTTTGGTCGACACTATATAGCCTCGAGGTAGCTTGCCCCCTCCTTGTTCATGTATGCTCCGTATAAATAAACTAATTTTCTAAAAAAAGAAAATGAATTCTTGTCTATTAAAAAAACTTGTGCTGACGCATGTTGATGAGGTATAATATACCAAAACACACGAAATAGATTTATCTCAATTCTTCTCATGACTTTATATAAACATGTAGCAATAAATTTACACCTGTTTCTTATAAAATATTGCTAGGCGAAAAGTTGTTAATAAAGCTATAGAATTTTAAGAACAGGAAATGTTTATAAAGTTAATATTTGACTTGATACGGACAGGATTCACACGCCCCCTTTAAAGGTGTTCAAACTTCAAATTTTTATCTTACAATATTGACATTACAAAAATTTAAAAAATTATGCACACGATTTACTTCCTAAACATCGTTTGTCTAAAGTACATTTGCATAAAAATGTCGCATCATAACACCTAATATTTGAACAATAGTTTGATTTCCTAAACTAGCATGTAAAATGTTTAAACAGATTTGATCATCCTCTTTAATATATCAGGATATATAAGCAAACTAATTTTATACCTTTCATTTTACTCAGGTTTATCATGACAACAATATTTATACAACTTTTACTTGTTAGTTTGTTTTATGTTCTAGTCTTTGGCTACGAATGTGGTATTTCATATAGTCAAGAGAATCCTAATTTATACATCATTAATAAAAGAGTTTTGGAAGGCAATTGGCCGTGGATAGTAGCCGTTTTCCATAATGGCGTAATGATATGTACCGGAAGTATTATTTCGCCCAGATTTGTCTTAACTGCTGCACATTGTTATAACGAAGTGATGTTAAATAAAAAAACAAGAAAGCATTCTTTTTCTATTCATGCTGGGTCTATATATGCGACAGATGGAGAAGTTGTTCGAGTGAAAAATATCAACATTTTCGATAAAATTGTATCAGAAAATGCAAGAAATGATATTGCCGTTTTTGAAGTATACTATTTTTCGTTAAATTAAAATATTGAATTTAGCTTGAACGACCTCTGGAATTCAATCATAATGTCTCAAGTATTTGTCTTCCCAAATTTTTCGAAGAATTCCCAGGCAGCATGGCATACTTAGCTGGCTTCGGAAAGTCTGAAGGTATTATCATGTATAAAAAATCATTACGTTGATTTTGTAGACCAAAACGATCTTGATAGTGCTGAGAATAATGCACTTTTAAATGATGTATCTATCCCTTTTCAAGATTTCAAGCATTGCAAGAAGGCGAGGTAAGGCAATTAAATCAAGATTGTCTGCCTCGATTTCAAAACTATCAAATTAGCGCAGACTTCAGTCTGCGCACCTTTTACTTGTTTTCGAGGGTTGACAACTATAAAAATCAATTTTTTTATTTTTCGACCTTTTCCAGTTGTCAAAACTTAAAATTGATGAAAAAAAATCGATTTTTCCATGGAACGACACCAAGATCACCATACAACTTTTTCCTCTAAGAAAACTCAAAAATACGACTTGTTGAAGTTTGGTTGTTTTTTTTCTTCTCAATTCTAACAAACTTATCTCGGCAACGACGTTAGCGAATCAAAAGAAATTTTTTTTAAATATAGCATTTTCGATCCTGCATTGCAATATATCCACGAAAAAAATCAATTAAGATGTCAAAATTATGAATAAGTAAGTACAAGTCGACAGATTTTTTAACCCTTTTTACAAAGTCCATAAAAACGATGAATCATTGTCCGAAATTTCTAATTTTGCATATTTAGGGGTTTTTCGAGTCGCTAAACACGATTCTGAGATCATTTTGATGATTTGGACCTTCCTTGGGGTTCTTTTGGAGGGCCTAAGATACCCTTATAAGCTGAAATTAAGGTAACTTGAGAAGGCTCTATCTCTCTATGATTTTTTGATTTTGGAAATTTTGACATTTTTATGCGTAGAAAAAGAATAAGTAAAAATTATTTCAAGGAAAAATCGATTAAGGGGTCTCCGGTGGGTCCAAGATTTGTTATACCCATCTTAAACGAGAAATGTCTGTCTGTTTGTGTCACCAAATTTTGTAACCTTAAGTCCAATCCCGTTACGACTTGGATTTTTGGAAAGAGCTCAGTGAGAGAAGAAAAACGACACCAAAATCATGGGGGTACTTCTCTGGAAAAAATTAAAAATTCAATTCTTCATTTTTGCCTTTTCAGCTTAGGTATCGGTCAGATTATGGTAGGATGATAATAATGGTCGAGCTATAGCTATTATTATTATAGTTAAACTAGTGACATAGATAAGACTAAGTTAGAATAAATACTAGGGATAGAGTAAAACCTTAAAATCAATCATTTTGCTTCTTAAAAACACGACATTTGTACTTGCTTAAATTTAGTCAATTGTGGAACTATACTTCGTTAAATTATATTTGTGCTGGCGCAAGAATGAAAGGTAGCGCAAAAGTAAGCTTTTCTCACAAAACTTGATTATTACTCGAGTTTCTTAGGGCGATAGCGGAGGACCTCTAATGATAAAAGATGTTGTCTTCCAATTAGGCGAATTTAAATATCGATGGATTGCTGCTGGAGTTGTTGTCGGTGGAACGAATGATCCTTTAAAATGGTTACGTAGTAGGTGGATGATCATATTTTTTAATCTTAAAATTTTTAGCTTTATATACAAGAGTTAGTCATTATTGTGACTGGATAGAAAATGTTACTGATAAGGAAGTCCAATGTAAATTCAGAATTAATTTCTTTAATTAAATGTTTAGGCATTGATGTTGGCATGGAGTTGTTGCCTACAAAATCGACTTTTACGAAAAAAAAACCGAAAGGTAAGATTTCTTTTCCAATATCTCCGTTTCATATAAGGGATCTGGAATTAAAACTTTTTACAGACTTCAAAAATATGAAATGTTTTAGCTAGTATTGTTTTTGTATGCGTTGTATCCGATATTGAATTTCACCCGATTCTGAATCGGCCAGCCGATTTTGAATATCCAAATGAGTACTCAAAATCGGCAGCGAAAAAAATTTAAATATTAAAATCGGCTAGCCGATATTGAATATAGCGATATCCTATAAATTAAACAAAAATTAGGTTCAATAGTTTCAATAATCAAAACTTTTCATTGAAAACCAGGCAAAACGTCAAACAAATGAGTACGAGAATCTGCGATCGTGATTAACTTCAAACGCTTTAATCGTGGATTGCATCCATTCGAAACAATTTTTGGTACTTATGCGCTATTATAAAAAGTGGATGAAGGGAAGCTGAGATATAGCGTTTTAGTGAACGCGTTGCTTTTTGATAACTGCAAAAATACCCAAAATTGAGATCAGCTTATAAAATGTTTGGATAAAGCTTTTTGAAAAATTTCTTTCCTTTATACTCCTGACTTCTTTATACTTCCCAGAAATCCATATCGACACCGGTAACAGACCGCCTTTTGTGTGTTAATACCTTTTTTTATCACATAAGTATCGATTTGGTTTCGAGAGTTTAAAAATTAAATATATAGATCAAATAATGGTTTTCACGATTTTTTAATGCGCGCAATTGATTTCTAGCATAAAAATATATTTTATTTTTAGAAAATAAAAAAATTTGTTTTTGAGAAATATACAGAAATGTTTCCCCTTCCCATTTAAATAATGATACAAGGGGGGGGGGGCAAAAGTCCTCGCGTAAGGGGCAGTATATCCTCGCTTAAGGTGCAAAAGTTCTCAGAAAGGAAAAGTTGATTGTGATAGCGCTAGTTAGCTAGCTAGCGCTATAACAATCAATTTTTCCTTGGCGAGAACTTTTGTCCCCTTGGCGAGAGCTTTTGCCCTTTAGGCGAGGACTTTTGCCCCATTGTAATTCAGATCACTAACTGATATAAATCAGCATATATAATGTGAATGAAATGTATCAAGTCGATTTTAGCTCAACCCAGTAATGGAAACAATAATGGAAAGCCTGTAAATCCAGTTTCTCAATGCATCGACGGATATCAATATTTTTCTATACCAAATTCTTGCTATAAAGTAATTTTCTGTCTAATAAATATATTCATGATTTTTTAAATTTAGTATGTCAGCACATCCCTTTCATTTAACGATGCGGAAAAATATTGTAAAAACCAGAGCGGACATTTAGTTTCAATCCACTCGCTTGAAGAAGATGAAATTGTTACTAGTAAAAAATTTTGTAACTTTAAAGCAATATAATATTTAGCTATGTACTATCAACACAATTTTAACTGGGGAACTATATGGATTGGATTAAATGACTTCACTGGTAATTATCACCATCAATATTGGTCATGGACTGATGGGTCACCCGTTAATTATACAAATTGGTACAAAGCTCCAGAAAAGGAGTTGCATCCTACACCATGCACCCAATATGTTACAAAAGGCTCGATACATATGTACAGACAAATTTTTTGGAAACATGAATTTGATTGTAATACTGCTCTTCCTTTTGTCTGTAAACAAAATCCGATTTTATCATAAACAAAAAATTTTTGTTAATAAAAACTTGCCATAATTTTTAGTAAATTTTGAGCTATTTTCAAATACGTTATACTTTATACAGTATCGAAACCGAGCGCCTATCGGCGCACCGCTTCAGCCGGAATGATACAGTAGTTATGTTTGCCGAGTCCACAATCGATTGAGAAATAAAGATCAACATGTTTTTTGAAGTTGTAAACTTTAAGAAGAAATGACCAAGTTCAGATGAAGGATGATTCTTGACGGCTGTTTCAGCCTATAAAGGAGTCTTCCCCACCATAATTTTTATGATGAATTTTTTAAAATATTCGTTAGCGCTGCTCTCATTCAGCCTCGCTCGGCCAAATGAATGCCGAGATTATTTCGAAGAATTTTTATCGTTTTATATTTTTTGTTTCGATCTATCTCGCTTCAGTCGCGAGACGCCCTATTCGAGCTTTAGCATTCTGCTTGGTCATGCAACATTCTTTTTGTAGTTTTTGAATACTACTCATCGTTTGCTTCAATTTGATACCCATATTGCCCTATGATCTCGAATTTTAATTTTTGGTGTCCCTTCGTGATTGTGCATGGCATCCCTGCGTGGTCGTACATAATTTTTAGACGTCACCATTGAATTCCTCATGGCCGAAAACGCCCGCGTAGTCGGAATCAGCGCGTTTTTCCATTGAAAAAGTCGAAAATGCTACTTTGTTTTTCTCCCCTATTTGGCCCATAGGGAATAGGAGGATATGCCCTGTAAAAATTATCTCTATGGGCGGACTCATGATCAACCACTCATTTTTCTTTCACCACCCCTAACACGTGGTATAAGCCCTGCACTTTTTGGAGATCACCATAAAAAAATCGCCTGTACACACGAACGAACACAAGCGCTTTATATTATAAGATAAGGAATAGTTTTTTGTTTTGAAATATCCTCAATATTTCAAAATTTGGTGTCTTAAGTTCTGACGTACTTTTTGTATGTCAGAACTGAAGGCATTCATTAGGAAATCTTATTCATAAATTTTTTTTGAAATTATTAAAGTTTTATAGGATGAAGCAAAAATAGAAGTTATACAATTTTCGAGTAAATTTAAAAACAAAAAAATTAATTAAAAATAAGCCTAAAGGGGAAATTATTCCGTCATTCGCTGAGCCTTGGTCTTTATTTAATGAAAATTAGAATTTCCTTATATATTTTTAGCTAATTTTTATTTTACGCTTAAACGGCAAATACTTGTCATTTTTTGGCAAACAATTGATTCCTTGCTCATAAAATAATAAAAAATTATTGAAAAAATAATCTAGAAACAATTTGAGTGAAAAGCAAAAAAGGCAAAAAATATTCGTTCCTGAACGGGTTCAATATGGCTATATTAGCCTGCATTACTACCACTTGGCCATTCTACACTTTATTCATTGGCGATCAAACTTTTACATAAGAAAGGCGAATTTTTTTAATCGTCAAATATAAACTGGGGGACCAAGCGCCTTCGGCGCTCAAGGGATCGTCCCAAAAATTTGTTTTGCGTTTTGCAGTTCAATTTTTTTCGAATTTTTAAAATATTTTCAATTTCTATCCAATTTTTCGTCTTTTTTCAAATAAATCGATTTTTTCGGGATTGGACTTAAGGTTACAAAATTCGGTGACACAAACAGACAGACATTTAATATTAAACGATCTCGAAAACGTTAATATCAGCAGACAAAAAATTTAAAAAATTATTATAACAAACAAATTCGAAATAGAAAAACAAGAAGGCATTCTTTGATGCTGGACCGTATATGCGACGGAAGGAGAAGTTGTTCGAGTGAACAAAATTTAAAAAATTATGTACACGATTCACTTCCTAAACATCGTTTGTCTAAAACATTTGCCTAAAAATGTCGCATCATAACACCTAATATTTGCGCAATATTTTTATTTCCTAAATTAATATGTAAAATGTTTAAACAGCTTTGAGCATCCTCTTTAATATATCAGGATATATAAGCAAACTAATTTTTATACCTTTCATTTTACTCAGGTTTATCATGACAACAATATTTATACAACTTTTACTTGTTAGTTTGTTCTATGTTCTAGTTTTTGGCTACGAATGTGGTATTTCATATAATCAAGAGAATTCTAATTCACACATCATTAATGGAAGAGATTTGGAAGGCGATTGGCCATGGATAGTATCCATTTTCCATAATGGCGTAATGATATGTACCGGAAGTATTATTTCGCCCAGATTTGTCTTAACTGCTGCACATTGTTATAACGAAGTGATGTTAAATAAAAAAAAAGGAAGGCATTCTTTCTCTATTCATGCTGGGTCTGTATATGCGACGGAAGGAGAAGTTGTTCGAGTTTTTTGGAATAATATCAAAACTTTCGATGAAGGTGTATCAGAAAGGACAAGAAATGATATTGCCCTTTTTAAAGTATACTATTTTACGTTAAAGGTACAGGCCCAGAATGGACTCATTAAGGCATGACGATACTTTTATGGTCTCTACCCCCGTTTTTGACCCGCTGAATCCAAAAATGGCGATGAAAAATTCTGAACACCTCATCCTTATGCCTAAAAATTCGTATGAAAATGGGTATATTGAGCCATTTTAGCTCTATTTTAGAGCATTTTAGGGTTAAAAATCACCTAAAAATAATTTCTTTTTACGGAAAAATTGCATAATTTACCGTTTTCCACCGTGCCCGACAACGGTTTTTAGAAAAATTTTGAAAATAGGTCTATTAGGCCTAAAAATAAGCCTATTTTCAAAAAATTAAAAAAAATTTTTTTTCGCTCGACAAAAGTATTTTTCTGACATTTTTACGTCAAATTTGATCCAACTTTTTCACTTAGGTCTTTAGAAATTTGGGGGGGGGAGCGAGGGGTACGTTTTTTTCTTAAAATGGCCCTATCTCAGGGGGGTTAAGTCGAAATTTTTTAATTTTGCACAAAATAAAGCCAAACCATGGGTATTTTATCCAAAAAAATTATTTCAGATTTTTCCAGCGCAAAATGCAAAAGTTAGAAAATGCATTTTTTTTCCACTTTGCGCCACTGACCTAAGCCTAAGAACTAAGGCCTAAGGCTAGGCCTAAGCCTAGCCTAAGACCTAAGGCCTAAGACTAGGTCTAAGCCTAGGCCTTAGGTATTTTTATAGTATTTTATTGTTTTGCATTTTTAGGGGTATCTCTTGAAAAATTTAAAAAATCAATTTTTTAAATTTAAACAAATTAGGGGTACCCTTTCGGTTTATTCCAGCTATTTGTAAATATCTTATTCAGAAAAGAAATACATAAAAAATTTGTGACGCAACACAAATTTTGAAGATATTGAATCAGGGGGTCACCCCAGGGTCAAAAATCGAAAAAAAATTTTTCTAAAATTTTTAAAAAATGACATATTTAGGGGTAATTTTATGCGCAAAATCGATTACGCGCGAACCCATAGTATACGTATATATGGGTAAAAATACGTATTTTCAATTTTTAAGGGCTAAACAAAGGTTTTCACGCTTCGGGAATGCGCGCAATCGATTTGTCGTATAAAATTACCCCTAAATATGTCATTTTTTAAAAATTTTAGAAATTTTTTTACGATTTTTGACCCTGGTTCACATTAGCTCCCAAATTTTTTAAAATTTATTTTTATCTTGAAAACTTTTTTATTTTTTAATAAGACGAAAATTTTTTATCTTGTACAAAATTTTCCATCAGATATTTTTAAAACGTTTCGCAAGCCACAACCAGTCGACTATTTTTTCTCACTTGGTTCGTAAAACAAATAGCGATGCATTCTCTCGGCCTACGTAGTATAGTGGTTAGTACACCAGGCCGTGGACCTGGGGACGCAGGTTCAATTCCTGCTGTGGGCATTTTCTTTTTACACGCGAAAATTTGTTGTTTAGAATTCTAATTTTTGAAAGATTATTTTTTGTCTATATTTTTTTAAAACACCAGTCTCTTTTGGGGAGTTGATGCCTTGTGACAGAGCACAAAATTTGGAGCATTTTTTGCTTTTACGGTACTACTTGAAAATCTAACCGTAAAAAGTTATGAGCGAAACAAAAAAAAGTTCAAACGAGTTTAAGCATTGAAACAAAGAGCTTGTGATCAATCAGATGGTTTATTGAAATGATTAAATAAAACATTATAAAATTCAAAATCCTTGAACATTTGGGAAAAAATAAATACAGCATTTTTTATATCTTGCCGAGACGAATAAAATGACACCAGAATTGAATTTGAACAATGTTTTAGGTTATTGAAACGAAAAGCCTGATTTCATGTTTTCGTTTCAATAACCCAAAACAGTGTTCAAATTCAATAATTTTGGTGTCATTTTATTCGTCTCAGCGAGATATAAAACATGCTGTATTTATTTTTTCACAAATGTTCAAGGATTTTGAATTTTATAATGTTTTATTAAATCGTTTCAATAAACAATCTGATTGATCACAAGCTCTTTGTTTCAATGCTTAAACTCGTTTGAACTTTTTTTTGTTTCGCTCATAACTTTTTACGGTTAGATTTTCAAGTAGTGCCGTAAAAGAAAAAAATGTTCCAAATTTTGTGCTCTGTCAGGCCCAGAATGGACTCATTAAGGCATGACTATACCTTTATGGTCGCTATCCCCGTTTTTTGACCCGCTGAATCCAAAAATGGCGATGAAAAATTCTGAAATCCTCATCCTCATGCCTAAAAATTCGTATGAAAATGGGTATATTGGGCCATTTTAGCTCTATTTTAGAGCATTTTAGGGTTAAAAATCACCTAAAAATAATTTCTTTT
>OZJO01024341.1:0-11373 GCA_900406225.1 Acrobeloides nanus | reverse complement strand
CGTCTCATGATTGTCCGTGTTGTCCGCGGACAAGCCTTGTCCGTCAAGGTATTGTCCGTTGTTCATCCGGATGAACAAAGGGCGCATCCCTGCTGCACCACCGAGAGTTGATTTTGAACATACGGTTTTTCAAACCAAGTGCTAGTTAAAAAATGTCGAAAAACAATCTAATTTTCCCTGAATCAGGGTCAGGGAAGCATTTTCAATTTTCGATGCGCGCAATCGATTTCTCGCATGATTTTACCCCTAAAAATTCAAAGATTTTGTCATACAACCGTATTTTTGAAAAGTACGGTTTTTTTGAAACACCCTGTACAAATTGTTAATTCAGGCTGCGCGCTAAACGTTTCGAATTCATTTGAATTGGTTTGTGTACTGACACGAAAACTTGATTTTTTTAAAAACGTGTCCAAATGGATCGAGCGATAGCTCAAAAAATTCCTTAGCACATGCTGAGTAACTTTAGTTTTCACCACTTTTTATTAAAACCTTTATGTTTCGAAGAAAAACCTTAAAACTTTTGGACACATTTTAAAAAAATCGAGTTTTCGTGCCAATATACAAACCAATTTAAAATCGCTTTATAACAGATTTTTTGATCGAGTTTTTGACAAAAATCGGCATTTTCAACCTGGTCGCAGGGATTTTCAGATAAAATGCCCCCTTCCCTACAACGCTGGATTACGTTATTTAGGGATACTCTATAAGAAAAATTTTATAGGATCCCTATACGTTTTAGAACAAAAATTTTCTCTAAGATTTTAGGTCTCTCCATTTTTCCTTCATATTTTCATGATCATTCTTGTCATTTTGTATACCATAATAGGCGCATATTTTATACGCTATCTTGAAGCAACGAAATTAGATTCTATAACAATTCATAATCTAACGGAAGAAGTAAATATTACGATATTTAAAATAATTGGGCCATTTTTAGAATGATTCTAATATTTATAGCCAGTCAAAAATTGAAGTCGAAATTTTCGAATATTGGACCACACAAGATGCTATATTATTTGCTTTTAGTATAATAACAACTATAGGTATATTATAGAGATGCTGTTTTGACCCTTTTTGAATCTGACGGGATCGAACCCCCGACGTATAGCTCAGTGGATAGTTTACAAAGAAAAATGGAAGGCAAAGATTCTACGACCAATTTTATAGAGGGATCCTTTGACAACTTACAATTGTTAGTCTGATAAAAATTTTCGCCATGGCGGGATCGAACCCTAAACCTTTTGAGTATAAAGTAAGAATATTGCCACTTTACCATGAGTGACAAATTTTTTTCGATCACGGAGAAATGTCTTATGGCATAACTGGAAGGTATAAGAGTCCTCCTATGTTTGAGTTTTATCTTTATGCTTTAAATTAAGGTTATGGTAATGTCGCTCCAGTAACCCCACAGGGTCGATTATTCGTCTTATTTTATGGGTTATTTGGTGTTCCCTTAGCTTTGATAGTAATGGCTAATTTGGGGAAATTTCTGTCCCAGTTTTTAAAGAAAATGACTCAAAAATTCATGAGTCTGTTAAGGTAAAGAAAATTAGTTTATAAAATGACAAAATTTTAGACGCAATCAACATTATCATGTGATTAATGGAGCAGTATATGAAAAAGACTATTCCGTAGAATGTTCACTCGTTATCGTATTTTTAATTTATATTTTTCTTGGTGCATTTATTATTTCTTCATATGAGCCAGAAATGGATGTTTATGATGTAAGATTTATAGGGCATTTCTTTTAATAGGAAAGATGCTTATCATGCATAGCGCAGAAGTAAGTGGCGCAAAATTCATCTTGAACGAGATGGGTTCGATCCCCAGAGGTCGAAATCTTGTCTTTATCGAATCAAATAGCTGTTAAAGCAGCTCCCTTAAAATGACATGAAAAAAAGCATACCAATATTTTTCGGTTTTGACCTATATGGGACCCTGTGTGCGTTCCAAAAACAGGATTGGCTGGTTTAGGGGCATAACAGTCGCGTAGAGCAGTTGGAGGGGAGGGACACTTCCCCAAAATGACTGATTTTCCAAAAAACATAGGAAAGACTCTTATGATTAGGGATTTTTGTTAAATTTCGGCCCCTTATAATAAAAAATTGCCTATGCCACTGGAGCATCGTCCCTGCCTTATTACTGCAGAAACGCCTAAATGTCTTGGGGATGAGGTGGAGGGAGAGGAGAGTTTCATTTTTATTATTCTTAATCAATTTCAGGCAATATATTTTAATTTCGTCTCTTTAACAACAATAGGCTTGGGTGATATCGTACCAAAAAGGTATTATAACGCTTTTTCTGTGCCAAATAAAATTTAGAGAAAATTATTTCCTAGTTATAACATTATTATACATAACGATCGGATTGGCACTTACAACTATAGCAATTGAAATTGCTGCAGATTATCTAAGAAAATTACATTATTTTGGTAGAAAAATTGAGAATGTTTCAGGTGTAAATATTTGGTTTGGTGGAAAAAAGTAATCAAATTTTTATTTTTTTAACTGTTATATATCCACTTTTTAGACTAACATTACAACAACTAATAAAAAATCTCGGTGATCAATTAAATTTGGATTCGGATGTTCTGGATCAGTTAGATTTGGACTCGTTTGTAGAAAATGCTATAAAAGTTGAAGCTGGAGAATTGCCTAGTCTTAGGGTTTGGCTCATTTTTCACGAAAGTTTCAATTTTTTAGAACATGCACATCAAGCCGAAAAGACCAATAGTAGCGACAGATTTCAAAGATGTGTTCAGTGAGGACCAAATTATGTTCATAGATGAAGATGAATTTGTCATTGTTTACACATTTAAGAAAAGAATGGAATTGTATTCATTGTGAAGAACAAACATCTTTGATACTTACAAGTGCAGACTAAAAAATGTTTTTATTAGAGTAAAAATATGAATTTACCAATCATTTATTATAAAAGAAATCATTTTTATTCATTCAATGTGTTGTCCCCATGGAAAAGCGCATCACTACAGTAGCGGGCAAAAGTCTTTGAACAAAGGAGCCCTTGCTCAAGGGGCTCCGTTGTTCAAAGTCTTTTGCCTGCTACTGTATGGGGTTTCTTCAAAAGGCCATAGTGATTGAGTTTTTGAATACATCGTATATATAAAAATTAAATTTGCATAATATATTGTTTGGATTTTTTACAACATTTATTTATTTATTATTATTTTTTTATATAAAATAACTAGCAAAGACATGTAACTTAGTGCGCAGGAGACCCTTGAAATTACTCAAATTAACATGTTTTATTGATACCCTTCCAAGGTACTCCCTTACAAACGAAGTGTTGCAAAAAGAATTTCAAATTTTTCCAAATTTTTTAATGTTAAATAATATGGGTGGGCCCCTTATAATAAAAAATTATTCCCCAAAATTCAAAACTTCGTACTTTCGGAGAAGAAAATTACATGCTTCCTTATAAGTAAAATTTGTACCCACTGATAAAGAGAACTAGTGGTACAGTGGTTATTCTGCTAGCTCGAAGGGGTACAAATTGTGCTTAAAAGGAAGCAAGTGATTTTCTTCTCCGAAAGTACGAAGTTTGAATTTTGATGAATACTTTTTTATTATAAGGGTCCCACTCCTATTATTGACCAAGAATTTGGAAAAATTCGAAATTCTTTTCGCAACACTTCCATCACTCCCTATGTTAGATCAAAGATGAAATTTGGTATCGGCATCATGTTTTCATTTTTATAGCCAACCCCACCAGGCTGAATCGGAACAAATTAAGAAGCGAAACGAAAACGGAACAGTCAAACAGGAGCCGGTTTAGCTTCGGAATCGATCCAGACAAGAAAAAACAACCGAAAATTACCGGAAACGAAACAAGACAAAAAATTACAAAAAATTTTAAATTTGGAAGTTAAAAATGTTAAATTCCTTTTTCAATGTGTTCCTCATACCCAAAACCCCGAAAGAAATTGTAAGATTTAGCGACATTTTAGATGAATTTTTAAAATTAACCATTATCCTATTCTTATGAGAAATCGATTGCGCTCATTTGTACTATATAGTGGTCTATGGAGGAGGGGGAGGTTATCCCATCATCGAGATTCGTTAAGTTTCTCTCAGCCCACTGGGCCAGAAAATCTAAACGGTTAACGGTTTGGTATGCTCCGATTCGAGATCCGTGGATTAAACTCAAAATTACAGGGTGTCCCTAAATAATTGGACCCTCATTAATTTTCATAAAGATTTTCTTCATAATAGAAATGTTTTCCACAAAAAGGATGTTCTACAAAGTTTTTTCTGCGATCATAACGATCAACCTTGTATAACATCACTTTTTGTAAAAAATTCTGTTATGAAGTAAACCCTTGTGAAAATTAATGAGGGGTCAAGTTATTTAGGGAACACCCTGAATTATTATAATATTGATTATGGAAATTATTTAATCTCTAAATCGGGCCAGCACACCAAAAAGCGCCTAGAATCCGAAATAGAAGCTTGTAGAAAATTTTACCACCCGTAACGACCCTGAATCAAGGCCCAGATTTGGATAAAAATGACAATCTTTGAAAAAGGCCATTTCTTTATGTAGACGCGCGGATACAGAACTCCCTTTTAATATAGTTATTATTATTTAAAAAAACATTTGAGTTATAACATCAGACGAGAGGAACTCGTAAGAGCAGTTGTGATTTTGTAAAATTTAAATAATCACATCTCATTCCAACTTTCTTCATTTGCTAACACCCAAGTTTCAAATTATAGGTTGTTTTTTCAAAAGATCCCGAGTTCAGAATTTACGATATTCAAAATGTATCTAGTCCGAGCTACTGCATCCATTTTCGACGATCTCGGGCTTAAAATAATCATGGAGGCTTATATTTTAAGGAAATAGAACGTTTTTTCATTTTTAATTTTTTAAAATTTCAGTAAAACCTGAAAAAGTCACTAAAATTTAAAGGAAAAGTACCAATTTTCAAAATGCATCTAGCCTGAGTGGCTGCATCATTTTGGATGATTTTGTGCTCAATATAGTCCTGGAGGCTTATATTTTAAAGCAATAGAGCGTTTTTTAAATTTCTTGTTTAAAAATTTTTTCCTGAATTGGCATGAACTCTTAGACTCTCGGGATCTTTTAGAAAAACAATCTATCGATTAAACTTTAGCTTAAACATTTCAACTACAAAATGATACGTACCTTTTAAAAAATGGTATTTTTAGAAGAAAGTTGATTAAGGGAATTAAAGATAGAAAAATAAAAGCTACAACTTTAAATCATTCCGAATTGACCTTTCGCCAGCTTTTATACTGATTTTTAATTGTAAAAGTGCGATTTCGAAATATTTCTTGTGCAATATTATTGCAAATTCTAGTCATTTTTCATAAATAACCAAAAGCAGTTCGTTGTCAAATAATACAGTCTATTCCAATAAAAGAGCGGAAAAGGTTGGCGCTCCATAGCGCAGTTGATAGGGAATCCGATCTGGTAAGTTAAGTAACGTTAAGTCATATCTCATTCCAATTATGGTTCTATCCCGCCAGGCATGAAACTGTTGCATCTCAAATTTTTTTTATAAATTTTTCATGGCGCAAAAAATTTTTTCTCTCTAAAAATAAACAAAAATTCTTAAAATAAAAATTTTTTTTCGATCTTAGCAGAATCGAACCTGCGGGCTCAAAGTTGATTAACTTGCTAGATCGGACGGTTGGCATCTCTATAAACTACGCTATAGACCGTTCCCGCACCAAATAAAAAAAATTCCATTGACGGCCAATTGGACCAGGGCGCTAACCGTCCGATCTGGCAAGTTACTCAACGTTGGACCCGCTGGATCGATTCCCATTAGGGTAAAACTGTTGATTTTCAAAAAATTTTTACAAACAATGGAGAAAAAATTATTTTGCTTCATTAAAAAATTGTTTGAAATTTAAAAGTTTGGCCCTAGTGGGAATCGAACTAGCGATCACAATATTGCTTAACTTGCCATATCGGATGGTCCGCGTCTTGGATCACTTGGCCGTCGACAGCTGACTTTTCTTATTTAATGAGAGAATGGACTATATGGAGCGCTAACTTTTTTTCTCTCTTCTCGTGGAACAGACTATATTATAGTTTGATGGATAAATAATATAGAAATCTTTTTTTAATAGTTGTGAATTAAAAAAACACTTGAGGTATAACATCTTCCTCTCGTCTGATGTTGTAATTTAAACAAATTTAATTTTAAAGGGGGTCTCATTTACCTCGAGGACTCTACTTAAGGGCCACTTCTCAAATCTCAGGTTTTTCCTGATCGTTTTCTACGAGCGACCACAGTTTCTGGCGCCATTTTTTGTGGCGAGTCCGAATTTGGCAAAAACAATATAAATTTGTCCTCAAGAAACCATAGAAAAATTGAAAAAACAATATTTTGTATGAGCAAAAATCGGTCATTTTGTTGTTTAAGGACAAAATGTTGTTTTTTTAATTTTTCTATGGTTTCTTGAGGACAAACTTATATTGTTTTTGCGAAATTCGGACTCGCCACAAAAAATAGCGACAGAAACTGTCTTCGCTCGTAGGAAATGACCAGGAAAAACCTGAGATTTGAGAAGTGGTCCTTAAGTGGAGTTCCCGAGGTAAATGAGACTCCCCCTTTAATGAATCACATCTCATTCCAACTTATCTTCATTTTCTAACCCCCAAAAATTGATAAAATCATGATAGGCAAAAATTAACTATAGTTGAATTGAGGGTATTTGATATAATCGAACTTTTTTTTGACTACCACAGAACTTTTTATTGCATCAGGCAATGTGTACATTGAAACGAAAAGCGCGAAATTACAAAATTTAAAAATTTTGAATGATTTTCTTCTCTTGTGCTATAAATCGAGTGTATTCGGTGTTTTTCGACAATTTTCCGTAATTTTTATATTTTTATTTATGTTTCTGCTCATTGCTTGAGAATGATGAATAAACCATGATGCACCTTTTTTAGAATTTTTTTACGTCATTCTGAAAATATTATTTGTTTAGGTGTTTTTAAATCATGTCCAACCTTTTTTTGAAAAAGAAACTAATTTGGTTGAATAAGAACAAGTTCGCATTATGCAAAAAGAAGAAGCTGTTAATTTTCTTTTAAAATATGGAAATTTTTACCAAACAGCACAGGAGAATAAAATCATTCAAATGTTGAGAATAAATGATAAAAATGCAAATATATAGCCAGAACAAAAAATAATTTCAAAATAAAACGAAAATTATTGGATTTTGCTTAAAAATAGAAAAACTATGGAAAATGGTCGACAAATACCGAAAACACTCGATTTACAGCACAAGAGAAGAGAATCATTCAAAATTTTTAATTTTGTAATGTCACACTTTTCGTTTCAATGTACATGTTGCCTGATGCAATAAAAAGTTCCGTGGTAGCCAAAACCATATAAATTTTCTTAAAATTTAGCAATTTTTGAAACTTACACCATCCGTCTTTGCGCATACCATCGCACATATTCTTTTTGATTTTCGGTAGCGTATCCACCTCCCCTAAAAATAAAAATAAAACAAAATTTTGTATTTGCATACTCGTGTTCACTTCCCCTACACTTCTTTTACAAAAAATCAGATCATATAAATATAGTCGAGATATGGTGAACCTATGAGAAAAATTGAAAAAGTAGTTTTATTTTTAAAGGTTTACCATTTTTTTCCTATATACCTACTCTCTATCTGCTAATTATTAAAAATATTTCAGTAATCCGGTTTCTAATCTTTTTCACGTGAAGATAGGAAAAAAGCTATTGCTCCATAGCGCAGTAGATAGAGAATCCACCATCTGATCTGACAAGTTAAGCATCGTTGAGCCCGCAGATTCGATCTCGCTATAACAAAACTTAATTTAATAATTTATTTTCAGGGAGAAATTGTTTGCTCTATGAAAATTAAAAAAAGGGAAATCAAAAGTATTATCCTTTTGGGAATCGAACCTGTGGGCTCAACGTTGCTTAATTTGCCAGATCGAACGGTCGGCTCCTCCATCAACTGCACTATGGGACGCCAACTTTTTTCCTATCTTCTCGTGAAAAGGACTGTACCGTTCCCGAGATCTCGTGAAACGGACTATACCGTTCCCGAGATCTCATGAAACGTACGAACAGGCACAAAAATCGAATTATGATTTTTCGGTATTTATAATTTTTTAAAACATTTGAGGTATTAACATCAGAACGAGAGGAACTTTTAAGAGCAGTTGTGATTTTTTTAATCGGTAGCGTATTAGCTGTCATAAAAGTAACTCGCATAATTTAACACCTGACATATTTATAAACTGGCAAAACCTTACTGAGAAAAAGTGGACAACTATTAGGTAACTGACATGCAAAAAGGCTTGCAAAAAATTGCAACTGGAAAAAGTATAAACTTGCAAAAAGTTTCAACTGGCATAAATTTACATCTGGCATAATAAGTGCTAGCAAAAACCACTAGAAAAAGTAGTCTTTGGGCCAAAAAGCAAATTAAATTTTATAAGAGTTAATGACTGTCTTATATGCCAGTTGTAAATTTATGTCAGTTGCAAATTTATGTCCTATTATCTGAATTTTTGTTAGATATCTGAATTTTTTGTCAAATATCTTATGTCAGATATCTATCGTCGAAATTTATGTCAGTTACCTTATGCCAGCTTAATTTTATGTCAGATACCTAATATTCAAGCTATTTTTATACCAGTTAATCCATCGCCGATTAATCACATCTCATTCCAACTTTCTTCATTTGCTAACACCCAAGTTTCAAATTCAATTAAACTTTAGCTTAAACATTAAAACTACAAAATGATATGTACCTTTTAAAAAATTATAGTTTTAGAAAAAAAGTCGATTAAGGATATTAAAGATTGAAAAAAATAAAATAAAAGCTAACAAAACATTAAAATTTTTTGGATTTGTTCTTTAACCTTATATACTTGTTTTTTTAGTGTAAAATGCGATTTCGAAATATTTCTTAATATAGTTTTTCTCATGACTCACAAATAAAGAACACCCCTCGTGCCTCGTGTGTTGATGATGTCATTGTTAGTTGGATAAACAAACGTAGTTTAGTGTAATAGTTAGTTAGTTCCATATTATTTGCACAATTCATACACAATTTATAATTAAATATTATAAAAAATTTATGTTTTTTAAGAATTGTGGAATCCAATTCAAAGCCTTCTAATTAAAAATTTATATTGAGAAAAAGGAACGAAATATTAAGTCGCTTATAAAAGTGTTGATGTTTTTGCTATAAAGTGCTCAATGGCTCTAATAAATAAATTTCCAAAGTTCTATACACTTTACCATTTAGTCTGAAATTTTCTTTTTCCACCAGAATCGACTGGATTTAGTTATTTTTATTTCATGCATTTTTTTAACCTAGGCATTTAATATATAGAGTCTATCGAGAGTAAAAATTAATTCTTGAAATTACCTTTTTCTAACTTGAGTATATTTAATTTGTACGAAGAATAGCAATAATAACGAATGTAAAAAAATTCTGAAAATCGGAAAGTGTCTCATACGTAATTAATGGTTCTGACATTTTAAAATAGACGAAAATCATAAGTTGCTGCACTTGTTTGCATTGTTTATGCAAAAATAGGCCAGCAGAAAAATTTTTAGCATGAAAACCTTATATTTTGAAAAGATAAAATTTTTAAGATGGCAATTTAACTATATTTAGTTTTAACCTATTTTTCTTTGTAAATTTTTTTAAATCCCTGAAAGAAATCATACATGAAGTGGAGTGTGCTAATTTTGTAACTGCATGTGTCTGGAGGGTCAGTTCTGATTATGATTCAGATTGAGAGAAGGGGTGGGCACGACTATTTTTTAGGTTTGGAGGCAGGACTCTTTTTTTCAATTTTTAATCAAAAATTGCATTTCCAGTAAAAAAATCGTCTTTTGAGCGAAAAAAGACAACTTTGATGACTTTTTATGAAAAATTGCATTTTTAGTAGTAAAAAAAGAGCTTTTTTCAAAAATTTTGTCTATTTTTGGTGAGAAATCATATGATGACCATTAGGTTTTTTTATAAAAATTTACAAAAAATTTGTAAAACATAAGGAGAAACAAAGGTTGTTTATTTTTCAGATTTTGGTGGGGTCACGTGCCACCTGTCCCCCCCCCCCCCCTCTTCTAGCTAAGGCCCTGTTGGGGGGAGGAGTCCATGTTTTTTGCCACCTTTTGCATGGGGGTGATTCAAAGAGATGAATGAAGGTTTTACTTATAGGAAGGTTGTAAACATTTTGGCACTTTCTGGGCTAAACTTTCTCCTTTTCGTTATGAATGGAATTCTAACACCGCCCTGTGGGCGGTGTTAGAAATTTTACTTCCCCCTTCTCTTAGTGTAAAAGATGTAAAATGTTGAAAACAATATTTAATAAAAGTTATTTTTACTTATGAATTTGTTGCGGATTTTTGACACTATTAAGCTAATGAATTTTTGTTTATGTATTTGATGTAAACAAAAAGTTCTTAGGTGTTTTTATAATATCGTAGCGGTCTTTTTTAGAAGACGTTTTTTGGTATCTCATCCAGATTTCTCTAGTTTCGACGCGAAAAAATTTTAGCCGTTATTTTATGAAAAAATTAGCGGCCCATAGGCCGTTTTCACCGAGTTCAGGATCCAAGTCCGTTTCAGCTGAAGTCAGAAAAAAAAGTTGGGGCGGAGAAGGGAGGGATCAAAGACTCTTAAAAACGGCACTTCTGCGCAAAAGTCGGGTGATGAGAACACCTGCAAATCGATACATTTCTTTGCAAAATTGACTTTTCTCACAGTTGTTGACTATACCGAATACTTTCTGATAGTTTTTAGAAAAGTTGAAAAACTTGTGATAACTCTATTTTTTAGACCTCATTTTGACCTCCCAAAAAATTGATTTTTTAAACAATTTCAACTTTTTCTAAAAACTATCAGAAAATGTTCGATTTAGTCAAAAACTGTGAAAAAAGTTTGCAAAAAAATGAATCGATTTGCAGGTGTTCTCATCATTTTGCTCAGAAATTCCGTTTTTAACCCGGGAATGCGCAGCGTATCATATATGATACAAAACACTTCCCAATCAAATAAACAACCGGATGATTTAATCACGTTCTCGGAAGTGGCTTATTTAGTAGTTAGTAGCCTTTCTAAGAGATTCGTGAACATTCTATGCTGATTGTTTATATGATTGGTGATATTGATTGCTCATAAATGTAGCTTAAAACTAGATATTTTGATTTTTTTTCATTTTTTGAACATGTAAAACATTTTTTTATTTTTATATTTGTGAATTCTTATTTATTATGACTATATATTTTTTTTTAAATATAAAAAATTACTAGTTTTTATATGTAGTTTTTTATAAAAGTCATAATTTATTATTGTATCATATATGATACAG